>RJWJ010006344.1:13354-63017 GCA_004363605.1 Indri indri | reverse complement strand
AGGGGAAGGAAGAGTTATCCCTTATACATATAAAATTCCATGTAAGAAGACAAAAATTAAATTATACAGTTCAAGGGAAAATATATCTTTCTTGCAAATACATATTCAAAAATTAATTTATAAATATACACAATCAGTGGTTTAAATTCATGTACATTATGCATCCTCAGTGGGAGCACTATTGCACCCAATTGGGCAAAAATTATTACTCGGGGCATGTTAAAAAAAATTGTAATATTACAATGGTATTGTGGCCATCTAAAACTCAACCCTATCTCATAAAATCTCATTACTTAATACTATTTAATTCCCTTTGTTGGGGTTTGGGTTTTGGGGGGTTATCACATGAGCATCAGTGACACTGAATTCATGAAAGGTACACAAAATACATGCCAGACCGATGCTACAAAACTATGATGCATAGATGGCTATGGATGCAGGACTTTCTCTCACTCAGTTGGTCAACCTTAAAGTCATATTTTGAGAAGCAGCCTGTGAACAGCTATGGGTTGATGTTGGCCTTGTGCATGCTGTTTATATTTGTTCCTCGTGCTTTTGTGTGTGAGTTGAGCTTTGAAAGTTAAATAAAAACAGATTACATTTTATTATTTAATTTGGCAAAAATTATTTGATCCATTATTAGCTACATCAAGTGCTAAAAAAAGTCAACAATATCTGAATAAAATTTAGCAACTAAGTTAAAAGTTATTTTTTCATATACAGCAAAAACCTAAAGTTTACTAAAAATAATTTTTAAGACATTAATTTTTTAATTGTTTTACTTTTGCTGGGTGACTTTTCCAAAATTTGATTACATTGCTATCATTATTATGTATTTATATAAACATCTAGGCTTTGTCCCCTGTCTTGAATTTAGTTCTTTTAGAATTTTTTGCATTGAATAGCTGGCTTTTTAAAAATGATTTTTTTAGTTTATCTTATTTTTTTTCTGGTTAAAGGTGAAAGTGGCTGTCACAATAGTCTACATCCTAAATGGAACAGAATGCCATTTATTTTAATTTTGCCACTTTCAAAGAGAAAAAAAATCAACAGGATACAGTGATGTTATATATTTCATAAGGAAGAAGGGGCACGGCAGTATCTGAGGTGAGTGTTACTTCACCAGTCTAAAGACACTGACACATTGGGCAATTTACTCTAAAGGGAGTTTCCAGACAGGGCAAAGTAGCCGATACGGATTTTTTTCAAATGGGTCCCAACACTTGGGACTATGCTGATTCTTAGATTGTGTGGGGCTAAGGCTCTTTAAATTTTTCTGCCGTAAAGTCAGTTGATCCTCACCTTCAAGTTAAAATTCATTATAATCTTCTTTTAGGATCAAAAGCAGATGTGAAACCTCATTAGAGATTTTTCTCTTTGGTCCAGGAAGAATATTGTCAAACTGGGGTAAAAGGCTGGACTAGATCAAAAATCTAGGGAGGAGCTCTAGCTTCTAAGTTCCCTGCATGGTGATTCCGTGTGGGGCACAGGTTATCGAGGCCCAGAGCTAGCCTGGCAGAGTATGCATCTTTCTGAAGTTGTGTGTTCGGTTAAGTCATGATCTCCCATGGCAGATCCTCTTGAAAAGGAGAACCTGTCATCAAGGCTGCCAGATGAGCCAGTCAAGGAACTTAGTGCTAGAGAACAAGTCTTTTCTATCCCGTTGCAGTATATTAGATGTTTGGGGAGCAGATAATTTGGCCACATGCAGACCTGATGAAAAGGACTGAAAATTTCCTGGAGTTCTTGGACTTCGAGCTGGACACTATAATTGGAAGAGATGGATGGGACTTGAGGGGGTTCTTCCTTGGACAGAAGGTGAGCTTGTTCTATGTGTGAAAAGAAGAGTGTGCAGATATTTGAGTGGCCAGAGGGGTCACTGTGACTGAGACTGCTAGTGCATTAGTTTTTTATTGCGGCCATAAGAAATTACCATAAAATTCATGGCTGTAAACAACAAAAATATATTACCTTTCAGTTCTGTGGGTCACAAGTTCAACGTGGATCTCACTGTTAGCTGTGCTACATTCCTTTCTGGAGACCCTAGGGGGAAATCTGTTCCCTAGTATTTTCCATTTTCGAAAGGCCACCTACATTCCTTGATTCATGGTCCCTTTTCGTCTTCAAAGCCAGCAATAGTGGGTTGAGTTCTTTTCACACAGAATCTCTCTGACCCTCCTTCTGTAGTCATGGCTCCCTTCTGACCACAGCTGAGGAAATTCTCTGCTTTTAAGAAACTATGTGGGCCGGGCGCGGTGGCTCACACCTGTAATCCTAGCACTCTGGGAGGCCGAGGCCGGTGGATTGTTTGAGCTCAGGAGTTCGAAACCAGCCTGAGCAAGAGCGAGACCCCCGTCTCTACCAAAAATAGAAAGAAATTAATTGGACAGCTAAAAATATATATAGAAAAAATTAGCCGGGCATGGTGGCGCATGCCTGTAGTCCCAGCTACTCGGGAGGCTGAGACAGTAGGATTGCTTGAGCCCAGGAGTTTGAGGTTGCTGTGAGCTAGGCCGATGCCACGGCACTCACCCCAGGCAGAAGAGTGAGACTCTGTCTCAAAAAAAAAAGAAACTATGTGATTAGATTGGGCCCACATGGATAATATAAGCTACTCTCCCTATTTCAAGGTCCTTACTTTAATCTACTTTAATCACATCTGAAAAATATTTTTGCCATGAGAGGTAACATATTCACAGAAATATTCTGGGAATTATGAAGTAGGCATCTTTGGGGGACAATTATTCTGCCTACCATAGCTACTTACATTTCAATATCAATTTTCCTCTTCTTCACAAGTAGAATCTCCATGTTATTTACTAAAAGCTGGGATTATCACTGCCCAGAATAAACATCATGTTTCCCAGCTTCCTTTGATGTGTTTGATGTGACTAAATTCTACCATGGGATGGAAATGAAAGTGACATATGCAGCTTCTGGTAGTTACCTTACAGAGGGAGGGCATTATTTCTCTTTTGTCCTTCTTGCCAGCCAAAATGCACATATAAGGAATGAAAGTGGATCAGGCATCTTTAATTAAGATATGGAAGGTGCATAATGAGGGTAAAAGAGCAAAGTGACAGGAGACTATGTCCCAGTTGGTCATGGAACCATATCAACCCTGAGTTTTTCATGTGAGGGAAAAAAATTAACTTCTATTTTCTTAGCCACTGTTATTTGGGGGTTTGATGCTCACAGCCAAGCCTAATCCTATCAAATATACAAGGTGCAATGCAGATGCCAATGTAGAGTACAGAAAACAAGATAAATGGATAGGGAATGAGAAAAAGAGGATTTGGGATTTCTCTAGGCTTTGGCCAGTTAAAGAAAAAGAAATCCTGGGTATGGCCATGGCCAAAAAAAAAAAAAAAGAAACCTTAAGAAGAAGGTGTAAACTGAGGGGACACAAGTATAGCACTCAAATATAGCAGCCTTCTCCATCATGGGAATCTCTGACCAAAGTTCTTTTCTATAAACTTTGGAAGTCACATTTTAATCTTAAAAGTGAAAACCTCATCAGTATTCACTAGGGAAAGAAAAGGACCCCAAAATATTGGTGTCTTAAAACAACAAAAGCTTATATCTCACTCACTACCATGTCCATCTTGGGTCAGCCAGGACCTCTGCTTGTTTTAATAATTGAGGGACCCAGGCTGAGAGAAGATCATCTTGGTGTGTGCTTCCTTACTCAAGGCAGCAGGGAAAAGGGAATATGGTGAATCAAACACTTGCTCTTAATGGTGATGCTCAGCATAGCAGCACAATTCACAATAGGCAAGAGATAGAAGCAACCTAAATGTCCATTGACGGATGAATGGATAAATAAAATGTGGCATATCCATACAATGGAATATTATTCAGCCTTAAAAAAGGAAGGAAATCCTCTCACATACTACAACATGGATAGACCTTGAAGACATTTTGCCAAGTGAAATAAGCCAGTCAAAACAAAAACAAAAACAAATACTGTATGAGTCCACTCATATGAGGGCCATGGAACAGTCAAATTCATAGATACAGAAAGTAGAATGGTAGTTACCAAGGGCTGGGGGAGGGGGAAAGGGGAGTTGTTTGATAGGTATAGAGTTTCAGTTTTGCAAGATTAAAAAGTTCTAGAGATCTGTTTTACAACAATGTTGTGTACTTAACACTACTGAACTGTACACTTAAAAATGGTTAAAATAGTAAATTTTATGTTATGTATTTTTACAACAATAAAAAATGGTGTTCAAAAAGGACACATATCACTTCTGTTCACATTTAATTAGTCAAAACAAGTTATGTAGTTATGCCTAACTTTAAAAGAGGAGTTGGTGGAGGAGGTGCTAGATAAATTGGATAGTCATGTTGCAAAGGAATCAAACTGGATCCTTACCTCTCACCATATACAAAAATCAACTCAAGATGGATTAAAAACTTAAACATACAAGACCCCAAACTACAAAAATACTAGAAGAAAACCTAAGGAAAACCCTTTTAGACATTGGTCTAGGCAAAGAATTTGTGACTAAGACCACAAAAGCACAGGCAACAAAAATAAAAATAGACAAATCAGACTTAATTAAACTAAAAAGCTTCTGCACAGCAAAAAAAATAATCAAAAGAGTGAATAGACAACCTTCAGAATAGAATAAAATATTTGCAAACTATTCATCCAACAGGGGACTAATATCCAGAATTTATGAGTAACTCAAACAACTCAACAAAAAAACCCCAAATAATCCCATTAAAATGTGCACAAAGGACATGAATAGACATTTTTCAAAAGAAGACATATAAATAGCCAACAGGTATATGAAAAATGCTCAACATCACTGATAGAGAAATTCAAATTAAAACGACCAGGAGATATCACTTTACACCAGTCAGAATGGCTATTATTATAATTACTATTACTATTATTATTATTATCATTAGGGGTGGAGTCTCACTCTGTCACTCAGGCTGGAGTGTAGTGGCACAATCATGGTTCACTATGGCCTTGAACTCCTGGGCTCAAGCGATCCTCCTGGCTTGGCCTCCCAAAGTGCTAGGATTAGAGGCATGAGCCACCATGCCATGCTCAAGAATGGCTATTATTAAAAAGACAAAAAACAACAGATGCTGGTGATGATGCAGACAAAAGGGAATGCTTATACACTGTTGGTAGGAATATAAATTAGTATAACTTCTGTGGACTAAAGAACTAAAAATAGAACTACTATTTGATCCAGCAATGCCACTACTGGGTATCTACCTAAAGGAAAAGAAATCAATATATCAAAAAGATACCTGCACTTGCATGTTTATTGCAGCACTATTCACAATAGCAAACATATGGAATCAACCTAAGTGTCCATCAATGGATGATTGAAGAAAGATAATGTAGCATATATACACAATGGAATATTATTCAGCTTCAGCCATAAAAAAGAACGAAATCATGTCTTATGCAGCAACATGGATGAAATGGGAAGATATTATCTTAAGTGAGACAAACCAGACACAGAAAGACAAATATCACATATTCTTACTCATAAATGGGTGCTAAAAAATTTGTATACATGGATGTAGAGAGTGGAATGAATAGACAATGGAAACTCAGAAGGATGGGAGTGTGGGAGGAGGTGGATGATGAGAAATGACTTAATGGGTACAATGTACATTATTTGTGTTACTGAAAGTTCACTATTTGTCCCTAAGGCCGAATCATGAGAATGAAGAATGAGGACAAATGCTTTGAGGAAAAGAAAAGAGAAGTTTATTAACTTGCTGGCAAATGATGAGGGTGGTAGACTAGTGCCTCAAAAGACTGCCATCTTGTCTTTAAGCAGAAATCAGGGCTTTTTAGAGGGGAGTTTTTGGCAGTTGGGCTCAGGTCTATATGAACAGTATCACATATCATGGCTTTGGGCTATTGTTGTTTAACTATAATTGATGGTTTTGGTTGACCTTATGCCCAGTTACTACAATTTTGTGACCCTTGTCTGGACAATTCTGTTGAGTCATCTCCTATAGTTTAAGATTCTAGGAAACAAACAGTAAAGAATATTTTTCTGCCCCTTTGATTACTGGTCTCAGGAAGGAATGCAGGTTTTAGTTTCCCAAAAGGGTGGAAGGTTCTAAAGAGACAACTTGTAAAACATTCCATTGCCCTTTTTCAGACCTTTATCCCGGTTACATTTGGGTGATGAATATGCTAAAAGCCCTACCTAGAACATTACAGAATCTACACACATAACAAAATTGCATTTGTACCTCATAAAATTATATTTTAAAAAACAATAAAAAAAATAAAAGAGAGGGAGGGAAAGTACAATCCTATCATAAAGGAGTAAAGCAGAAACACCTGGTTAATAGTACTAATGATTATCAGAGTCTTCTCTACTGGGCATGAAACATTTCTTTCACTCTCCTTCCTGCATACAAAATTCATACACTCACTTTCTTCCAAGGGAAGATAACTGAAAAGTCTCAGTGATGGCATCAACCTCAAAGCCCAGGATCTCCTGGTGATGCACGGTAGTCTTTACGTCAGGGAATAACGTGCAAGTAAGCTCTACAATAGGTCCATGTGTATCTTCTCTTGATCCAGAGACCTGGCCCTCTCCAGACACACACACACACACACACACACACACACACACACACACACACACAATCTAGTGTTAGAACAGAGTCAAAATTACTTCAAAAAACACATTAAAAATAGGAAGAATGGAAAACACATAGCAGTCATTGACCTGAAACAATTTTGATGTTAGACTAGGCAGAAGTTTTAAACTCCCTACCCATGAGGTGTGAAATGTCCCCTGAATAGGCTCCATGTGGGTTGTCTAGGAGGGGCACCCCTGTCCGTTGATCTCCATGATTCTTGGATTCTCCCTTTGGGAAGGTCCTCTTTTGGCCTTGCCTGAAGTAAGCATTGAAGAATATGTGTGCCTTAGAAATTGAGCAGCTTTCCCAGCTGACTTTTTGCCTATAAATGGTAGAGTCCAAGAGTCATCTTAAGTCTCAAATAGCTACAATTACATTCAATCCAGGTAGGAACCTTTTTTAGCAGTAAAAGTATCTTGCAAAATTAAACTTAGTTGACTGCTTACCTACTCTCATGCCTCCTTTCTAGACATATTTCTTTGCCATATTTCTGTGCTCTCTTGTCCCACTGCTCTGTTCTCTCTCCCTCTTCCTTTTCCTCTTTCTCTTCCCCTTGCCCCCATCAATTAGGTTCCCTGAGCCTAGCAGCGAGAGCTACACCTTTTCACCTAAACCAATTTAAGTTATCTTGAGCCATTCGTTCTAACGGAAAGGCATTACAAGGCACCACACCCTAATCCATGATCAGTGATCCAATCCTTGCTTCAAAGCTGAGTTTTAAATAGGTTTTTGTTGCTCGAAGGATCAATTTTATCTTTCATTGTTTGGGCTGAGAAGCAGTTGCCTTTTCCAATCTTATAAATCCTTGAATTTGTAGACTCTCTAGTCTCTCTTATTTATCCTTATAAACTGACAATTCTCTGAACCTATCTGTTTCTTACAATATCATGTTAAATGCAGCTAATAGCAACAATAAGCAGTAATAATCTGTTTTCAATCTCCTCCCTGAAGTTAGACATGTCTTTCGCCTTTCAATTTACGGCAGGCAATGGTTTTACCAAATATTTCACTACTAAAAAATATGGATTTCCATTCCCCCAGACTTCAGTAATAGTTTCCTTGATTCCCTCTGACCAGCTGTTAAGTTGATGCCAAATATTTTAGAGTGTATTTTATTATTAAAGCAGCCCTCAACTCTTAGGTTCTAAGTTCTATGTCATTTCAGGATAAGATAAATAATCCTATGGTAACAAATTTCCCCCAAATCTCAGTAGCTTAAATAAAAGGTTTATTTTCACTTGTGCTGCATGTCCATGGGGAGGGGGGGTTCAAAAGACAGTTCACTGTAGTCACTCAAGGACATACATAGGCAGTCTCCATCTCAACATCTGTTTCCATAATCCTAGCTCCATTGGGAAGAGAGCATGCCTCTTAAAGCTGGAAATATTTGGTTAGCAACAGTAAAAGAAACTCTGTAGGTCTGGATTCAATCGCAGAGAACAGAACCCTGAACAGAATAGAACAGAACTCTAATTTAAGAAGGAAAATTCAAAGATTTAATAGCTTATGGGATAGTTGGGAGGACTAAAGAAACAGACTTTAGGTTGAACTTTCAGAAAAGTCTGCCAAAGCCACACCCAGAACAAGGTCATGAAAGGAGCTGTGCCTCTTCTGCAGTCAGGAATCCACTAGCATCAGGACTCTACAAGAATAAAAACACTTTCTCAATCAGGAAGCCACTATCGTTGTCAGTTCCAGACCACACAACACCTTCTGCAGTCTATGCCTACAGAGTGAATGCAGGGAGACCAAACTCTCAAAACGCACAGAGCGAGTGCCCTGGGATCTTTGTTGATGTTGTTGTAGGAAAACAGGAAGCAGCAGACGCAGCAGATGTAGCAAAAGTGTGGCCTCTTCTCAATCTCCGCTTTCCAAATCTCATGCTAGTGCATCTCATTAGCCAAATGCACATCACACACAGAACCCCGGCTGCAGAGGGGACTCCAGCATCCACGGTATGCAGAGGCAGACTACAGCAACGAGAGAGCTGAACAACAACCCAGCATCTCCATCCTTAAAGCATAGCAATAGGCCATATGCAGGGCACCATATTCTATGGCAACAATAAAATGCTTTTTAAATCATTTTATCCCTGCCTACTTCAAAGTCATTTTAAGAGGTTTACACTGAATGTTTATAATCAGGCCCTTAGGGATTCAAGAAAAGTTAAAATTTTCTGGGCTCTCTTTTATCATCTTTGGGGGAATATAATATACTTGCTTCAAACAAAATATGTTAAGTACCTTCCTTCAGGCATATGTGCATTCCCGGAGTTTGGTAGTTTATCATCTTCAATTTTCACACCAATTCCACGAAGCAGTGTATCAGTTAGGGATCGTATTCAGCTGCACGTCACAGACACCCACCTACAGCAGCTTGATCAAACATGGTGTTACTTTCCACACATAAAAAGTAGACTATAGCTGGGCTATCTAGCGCCAGTACAGAGACCCAGAGGCCTGTCTTTCTACTCTTTCATCCTTAACTTGGGGCCCTCCTCTTGATGCACATAAGATGGCTTTTCTACTTCTGGACATTGATATTATAGCAACTTGCAGGATGGAAGGAAGGGGAAGAACAAGGGCAAAAGGCAGCTGCCTGGCTGGGTCTGCCTCTTTATTATTTGCTGGTATTTACACTACCCCTCATGACTTCCGCATACATTTCTTAGTCCAAATGGTGTCACATAGCAACATCTATTTCTGCTGGGGAGCTGGGGAACTAAAGGCTTTGTTTGTTTTGTTTTGTTTTGGCCAGGCCCAGCCTATTGCCAAAATCAGAATTCTATTAGTAGGAA
This sequence comes from Indri indri, assembly GCA_004363605.1. NCBI lineage: Eukaryota > Metazoa > Chordata > Mammalia > Primates > Indriidae > Indri > Indri indri. The sequence continues at coordinate 53,584 of RJWJ010006344.1, read as the reverse complement.
GAAGACCAGTGTGCATACCAGGCAGGTAACTGGCAGGATCTGCCTTGGATAAACATTATTTTCTTCATTTTTCAACAAGGAAACCAGGGTTCAAAGAAGTGGAGTAATGTGATAATAGCTCAATGGATTGGGATTTGAATTCAGGCCTATGACTGCAAATTCAGGACTTTTTGATAAGTATTTATTTTAAAAATGTTTAAAATTAAATTTTTAAAAAATTCTTGACGTGTAAAAAGGTAACTTGGATTATTCAGGAAAAAGGAAAAAGAAAAAACTTATTTCCTTAAGATTCCAGAGAGCAAAAGTAGGAGAGCAAAAGGGGTAAAAGGATGAGTGCCTTTCTGTGAGAATAGCACGATCCCACGTTTTAAAAACAACAAAAACCCTATGCTTATAAGCAGCCTTGAAGATTATGACACATTTCCAGGCTAGTTTTCCATTGCTAGGTAAAATTTATTGCCTTGTGGCTAGAATTCATTCTGACCTGGCCAAACTCATTTTATTGCCTCTGTTAACTCTTACCTAGTGCTTGAGATTTACAATAGTTATTAATCAAGCTAACTTGAAAATCATCTCCAGTTGCTATATGGTATTTTCCAGAATGATTCATTTGACTCCTATTTCCCTAAACCTGGATTTTTCGTGCTTTCATCGAAAAAAGGAAAATGTTATGATCTGCCCTGAAAGGCAGGACCACTGTGAATTGTGACAGGGACGGGGCTGCTGGATGTTTCTTACAAGCTCTCAGGGGTTTTGAGATTTAAAGAAATGCAGAAGCCATCAGAAATGGGTAGCCGAGATCACCAGCTTAGAGGGCAGGGTGTGGTCCTGTTTGAGAGTGTACTGGCACTGACAGTAGTCTACAAGAATGTGTAACTCAGCCCGAGAACTCTGCAACAACCTGAATCTGGTCTTTGGCACCTTGCAGCTTGTGGCTTTTTCCCTAAGGGGGTGGGATGAGTCCTTGCTTTGCTGTGTCCTTGCCATGAACCTTGGGGATTTCTTTCCCTTAACTTTCCCCTCCTTGAACCTGGATGGCTCTGGGCACTGGCCATACTAACAATCTAACAGACAGGAATGGCTAAATGAATATAGCCTAATCCTTGGTTCTAGCCACTGAGCATGCCTAATTCAGCTTCAAATGGTCATTTGGGAGCCACAAAGAGCAAATTAATCACATTCCCGTGAGTTTAAGTAGCAACAGCAAGAAGAAGGAAAGGTAAATAGCACAGAGATTGAACCCGAAAAGGACCGGAGGTGGGAAAACTGTGCAAAACATACCTGGGGTAAAGAATCTGCACAGAGATTAAATTTGCTTGAAGACTGGGACAACAAACAGTGGGTTCCTGTTGGAAGGTCACCAAATGCTGTGGCCCCACTTGCTGTTAATGCGGTTACAACGTATGCTTGTATAATCATTGATGAAATATTAAATAAAACTTTGAAAGGGTGTGGCTTGTGGGGCTTTGGCTAAGGTTAGGCTCCTTCAGAATATGTGGGGGCAGGGACTTTAAACTTTCAGGGGCCCAAGGAGCTGCCTAGAGTGCTGCCTGGGAAGATAAAGGAGGTGCTTTTCTAGATACCTGGATGTGTGAGGTTTTAAAATCACCCTGCATGCTCCTCGCAACTAGAGAAGAGGAAAAAGAACGTGAAATAAGCAGGCAGTGCCCGGCAAAACTGAAAGTGAGGAGACATGGAGCCTAAACACAAGGTGAGGTCTATGGGGGCAGTTTCACTCATAGAATTATACTCCTGATTTGGAAGCGTGTTAGGAAGTTTTTATGGATATCCGTCATCAGACTCTAAGTGCCAGCATTCAGCAAATCCTTCGTGAGAGCAAAGGCCTAGTCTAGAATTTTCCAATTCTAGTGTAAAAATCATGTGAGAAACTTTGTTTTGAAATGCAAATTCCCAGGCCCAGCCATCCAGGATTCATTCAATATGTTGGAGTTGGGTTCTGGGGATCCACATTATTATCAGGCAGCTCATGGGACTTGGGACCAGTGGCTCTTGGACTCCCCTGGCTGCTTTGTAAAAACTAACCTTGGTCTTCTCAAAAGTTAGCATCCAATCAAATTAGAGGCTTGATTGGTAAAAATACAAACAAAACAGTATTCTGCCACTCCTTATTTGTTGTTTTTGATGTTGTCTTGCTACACTCCTGAATTCTTCACCTTGGAATTCTTTGGCCTATTTACTGAAGAACAGTAACTTAGTCTGAAATAACAGAGGTATCAGAAGCAACAATATATAGATTCTAGATTTGATTTTTCCAGCAATTTGTCATTGGAGCAAAAGCCTAAGGGACCTGTCCGTGTCTGCTCAAAAGAGGGAAGGAGGGACAGATCAAGAGGGAGGGGATTTGCAAGTCATCCTTTCCTTTTAAAACTTCCTCTCAAAATTTCCTTCAGAGATTTAAAGATTAAGCACCTTTCTTCCAGAGAAAGAAATTGCTGGAGCCTCGAAGGTCCATTAGATTCATTAGCCCCATGTAACAGCTTTAAATTTTTTTGATCAAGACCTATACTGAAAATACATTTCGTATCACAACCCAACACACACCCACACACACACACAGACATATGCACATATATGTGTGCTATGTGTGTGTTTATATGAGCATGTATGGAAAATGGAAACAATCATTTTATGAAACATTACGTACCTTTACCATGTGAAACGCACTCTGACATTTTCTGTTTGCCCCTTTCTTTGCTTTTCTTGCTTCATCTCCCTTCTCCTCTCTCTCTCTCTCTCTGTCTCTGAAACCTTTCTGTCTTTTCCTTAATCATAGTTATAACAATATAAATGCTTTTGCCCTGCTGTTTGAAAATGCTGGGGTAGGTGTACAATTGCAACAGTTTTGAGTAGGAAAGAAGGTGAGAGGAACTAGAATTGGAAAAGAAGTTTGTTCACTAATTTTTTTTTCTTTATTCCTCAGGCAGTAACTTCCTTAACTTATCCAATATCTCTCTTAGCTATGATAGTATACGCGTCCTGCTTGTATTGTCTTAGAGACTGATATTTCAAAACATGGGAAATGCTTAGTGGAATCTATTAACAAACAAATGAGTCTTCACTTCTTACCTCCTTGACCTCCTCACTGTCTTGCATGTGGCATGTTCACTTCTGCTCAGCTGTCTTTATCTCTTAACCTGGAATTCTAGCGACCCACCAAATCACACTCTTAGCCTACTCCTCTTACCTCCAGGGCCACCAACAGAAGTCTGTGCTGATTTTCCCAGATCTTGAAGGCTACTGAAGGTACAAGGGAGAACACTCCATTTCCTAGAGTACTGCTCAGTCGGGTGCAAGCTGTATCAAAGGAAAGATAATCAATGCTGTTATTTTCACCACTTGTAAATGAACTCAGAGATTCTCATGACTCAAGGTCCTCACAATCAACCTTCCTTACCCAACTAGCAAGCTTCAATTTCATTGCAGCTGTTTTATTATGTGCAGTAAAAACATTCACAATTTTTTTTTTTTTTTTTTTTTTTTTTTTTTTTTTTTTTTTTTTTTTTTTTTTTTTTTTTTTTTTTTTTTTTTTTTTTTTTTGCTGTTCTTGATCTGAGTGTTTGGCCTTGAAAAATATCAAGGAAGTCAACTCCATGAGTCACTTTTCATCACAGAAGGGAAAAATTCACCTTAGCACTACCTTTGCTGTGGCAACTTTTCATCTCCGTAAAGAAAAACAGCAATCCAATCCAGAATTCAAGTGGTACCCAGTATCCTCCCCACACATATCAAAAATGTCTTCACTGCCTTTTTAAAAAAACTATCAAATTTTTGCACTAGGCAAATTTTCTTCTTAGACATCTTCATTATAAATATTATTTTTAATAGTAAAATTATCAACTTCTACATTTTTATCCAGCTCTAAGCAATGAATTGGTTTTGTCTTAGTTTTTTTGAGGATACTATTGTCATGAGAATACTGAATGCCCGAGAACAAGGAATGTATCAAAGACAATTGGGATCATGTCAAAAGGGCATAGGCACTAATTTGAAAAGGTCCTCATGGACTAAATATGGGGCAATATGAGCATTAAAAACTAACAATGATAGCAATACACGGAACCACACCAAATACATAAAAGTCATAAGTTCCTAAAGATGTTCCAAAAAAGAAAGTCATTTACCACCTCTGGAGTTTGCTAGGCTATCAATTCATTTATCCTGAAAATCAATAAAGAAAAAGTGAAGTATTAAAATTAACTGCTTGATGATATTTTTAATACATACCTGCAGCCTCTGTGTGACCAAAGTAGATTTGGCCACGGTTGCAGTTTATGGCTTCAATACATTTTCCTGTGATGTGAACTTAGCCTTCTAAGATGATTCTGAAATTAATGTTGCCTAATTTTGCTTTTTCTATAATTTCATTTAAATGAAATCATTCAGTACGGTCTTTTGTATTTGACTTCTTTCACGCATCATTTTGGTTTTGATATTCATCCATGTAGGAATATTATTCCTTTTTATTGCTGAGTACTATTCCATTGTACATGTTTACAATTTGCTTACCCATTCACTAGTGTTTTTTCCATATCTGTTAAAATGATCATTTTCTCACTTTATTCTATTAATATAGCAATTACATTGATAAATTTTTAGATGGTAAAGCAACTTTGCATTTTCAAGATAAACATCATGGGTCGTGATGTATCATCCTTTTAAATGTTGTTGAGTTTGAGTTCCCGAAATTTTGTTCATGACTTTTGTGTCTATGTTTATGAGGTATGTTGGTCTGTAGCTCTCTTTTGAGGTCTTTTACTGGTTTTGGCATCAGGGTAAAACTGTTCTCGTAGAATAAATCCAGAAGTATTTTTGCAATGCCTGTTTAATGCCTTGCAGAACTTTGCGAAATATTAAATTATGCATAAAGAGTGGCGTGACAGGTGTCATTTAAATACATATTTCAAAGATAAAGTTTACTTATAATCACAGATTTTAGAAAATTACAGCTAAGCAATTTTAGGGACTACTGTCATTATATATCTAGAGGGGGAAACCGAGACCCTTAGAGATTGCTACTCTTCCAGAAGAGAGTACACTCTTTACAGGTCTCTATCACGTAACACTCATTACAAATCTTTACGGGTATAAAGTACCTGCTGTGTATATATCTACATTATGAAGTTACTGTGTCCATCCTTACTCTTTTTCCTTCTTATTAAGGCGCACACTTTTCTGATTAACACAATCCAAAGAAGGAACAGCAAAACAATGAAACCCCAGAATTGTGTGACCCGAGAGCTACTAGTTGAACTGGGCATGCTCAGTCACCAGGCAGATTTTTCAGTAAAGTAGAAACTACAACAGCGCGTACCGTGCGCGCGGAGGTGGGCGTGTCCTCGTGGAATTTAGAACGTTGCTTCAGCCAATGGGGCCTCGCGGCCGGCTGGCGGGGCTCCTCATTGGAGCAGCAGAGAGGCGAGCGGAGGGCCCCGGGAGGGAGCCACGGAGGTGCAGGTCGGAGAGGCCGGGCTACGCCGTGCCCTGCGCGTGAACAGCTGCAGCGGGCAGAGGCAGCATCCAGCGGCGGTGCCAGCAGTTCCAGCCCGTTGCTTTACTTTTTGCTGCACCAACATAGTCATTATGCCGAAGAGAAAGGTAAGTCTTACCAAAAAAGATTTCAAAGGCCTTCAAATTGTGCTCATCCTGTCATTGCAATGGATCGCGCAGAATGCGCGCGGTAGTAACTCGGGGACTGGGAATCTCTTTGCTCCTCCACGCTGGTTTTCAGATGCCTGTTGCAGACATTCCTTTCCACCCCGCCTCCCTCCCTGCGTCCTCATCGATCTCTGAATGTTACTTTCTCTCCAGCGACTCGGCTTCCCCTCTTTATGAACTCATTTTCGCTGGAATGGTTTCCACCCTCGACAAGAAGAAGCAAAAGCGGCTTTCCATTACCCCTTCCAGAAGGGGAGTTTCCTCTTCGCAAACTGCCAGGTTGTGATTAGTGTGGAAGGAAAGCAGAGAGAGGAGAAAAACAAGTACAAACATAGGGAAATTGAAAAGGGGGAAAAAAAAATCAGGCAGATGTTGGGATTATTCCCATGTGGGCTGTGCCCACGGCCGGGTGCGGCGCGGTGGCTCCGAGGCTAAGGGAGAGAGAAAGCCATGTTTTAAATAGCGCTCACCCTCCTGCCCGCCTCCGCGACAGACCCGTATGTACCAACTCCAGTGTCAATCAGGGCTGGGGACGGCGCAGGCGGGGCTCGGGGCGGCCTGGACCTACCCGCAGTTCGCAGCGGAGTTGGCGGCGTGGAAGGCGGGACGGCGCCAGGGGCGCCCAATATGGCTAGTCCAAGGTCAGGGGCCCCCAAGTCCTCTCCAGCTGCTCGATCCCACATTTGGTCGGCAAGGCGGGGTCCGCGCGCTCTCGCGCCCCTCCGTGCTTCTAGGGAACTGGGGTCATTTTAGTCTCATCTTCCGCCCCTTGTGGACTATGTCCCCTTCCGCGCAGGCCCCATACAGCAAGTACGACGCACGGGGACACAAATCTCCCTCAGGGTCTGGCTGCAACTTGGCATTGTCCCAGGGAGGGAAGGGAAGGCTTTCCTCTTCCCTGATAAAACCAGTGTGTGATGTCTGGTTCCTAAGAAAACGCTTTCCACCCTCCCACCGCCTGCCTCAGTGTTTCCAACAGTGTTAACTAGTGTGGGTATTAAATCTGAAGCAAAATTATTCGTAATATCCTGCCTTATCAGTTAAAGACTAAGGACTAATTTGTGTGACTGCATTATTTAAAAATATTTAAGTTTTGGAAATTTTTACCTTAAATGTCATTACTAAGAATTTGGTAGAAACTTGACTCCTACCCTACTTTTTTAAAAAACGTAATAATGGAAACAGTTTTAAAAACTCTTAAGAGTTTGTTTTGCACATACTGTGTGCCTCGTGCTGTGCAAAAAGTTTGACTTGCATTATCTCATTTAATTCTCAGGACATCTTGAGCAGCGTTATCCTCTTTGAACTGGGGCTTAGAGAAATAAATTGTCCAGCATCTCACCAACCAATAATAGCAAAGATTTAATCAGATGCTGTAGATCCCAGAGTCCTTACTCTCAATCACCGTTTACTCATTCTCTTTATTTAGTGGTGGGTGGGTCAAGAGGAATTTAGGAAATGCAAAGAGACTCCTGGTTTAAGAAGATGGATGGCATATTAAGAGTACTAATAGCTGATTTATTATTTAAACTTAATTTTTATGAAAGTATTATTTTTCCAGCACTATTATACTAGAATGAGAATATTCAAATGATGTCACTATATTCAGTATTTTATCTGAGAGTTAATGATGGGTTAGGAATTTTAGTAGAGTTGAAGGAACTAATCATCAAGAAATTAGTTACGAAGTAGGTCAGTTGGGGTCATCTCTTTTCCTGGGAATTATTAACAAATGTTTAGATAAACAGAGGTTAGATGTGCACACTACTTATAATAGACCCTGACTTGGTGAACAAGGAAGGGCCAACCCACCAAGGGCCAAGGATGGTGAAACCATTACTCTTATTTTTCCTCACTGTCCACCCCTCTCCAGGAGACAAAAGGGAAGAAAACAAGAAAAGTAGAGTAACTGGCTTTTGATTATGGTTTTAGTTCCCTGGAAGGCAGGAAACTTCCATCAATAAACTGTCCAACTGTCCTGGGACTAGGAGCAAACCTGTGAGTCATCCTTCAGGACATCAGAGTGTTCTTCAGAGATGGAAAACCTCTCCTTGATTAATAGGAAGGCGTTTCTTCATACCTGGAGCCCAAAGATCTGGGTTGGTACCTGGGCAGGAGCAGCCACAGATAAAACATGGCTATCAGGCCATCCCATTTATCAGTCAAATCTTAGAGCTACCTCATGGAATCCTGGAGTTATATTAATATAATTTCAAGGCCATAATATCATCTGCATTAATATAAAAGGTTTTTATGACATTTCTTTGTAAGTTTTATGGGTATCCTTATGTATGATAGTTGTAGCTACATTAAACAAAATGGTTTTCTATAACTTTTATAAATTTTTATTTTTCGAAGCAGTATAAAACTTCATAGTGAGGAGTTCTTCCATTAATCTCTTTCTTAGTTTGCAAGGAATAAATAAAGTTGACTTTTCTGTATTTATCATGTAATGGGTAGTGAGTGAGTGGAAGAGCAGGGGAAATGTTAACATTAGTGGACTAGGGTGGTGGTGGGACAATGAGTAACTAAATTCTAGACTGTTCTGGTCAGACATCCACAGATGCCTCCATTGGTTATGTCGTTATGTGATGATCTGATGTTCTGCAAAGAGGCACCAGCCAGTGAGGCCTAGAGTCACAGTCCTGGCATGATTAGCAACAGCAAACACATTTTCATATCCATCTTATTTTTCCAGTTCCTTATCACTATTATATCACATCAGAAATTCTTTAATGAGTCAATTTTCCATGAATTTGGCATGTAAACTATAGCGTCTTTTTACACTTAAAGGTTTAAGAAGGAAAGCCCATCTGCCTGGAGCTTTGAAATTTGAAAGTAGGTTTTTATCTGTTTTCTTAAAATGAAGGCCCAATAACATTGGGCTTGGCATATGGGATTCTTAACTAACAATGTTCAAGGTTTCTGATAATCTTTCAAAAGAATATTACTTGTCATAACACCCAAGACAGAAACTGTAAATGAAAATATAGATAAATTTGGTTACATGAAAATGAATATTTTAACATGATAAAACAAAAAACACTTAACAAAATTTTAAAATTTATGAAAAACTGGGAAAAAATATTTGTACCACAATGCACTGAAAAAGTCTGCTATTTTAAAAAGATTACATTGCACGTGTCCTTATGGAAAAGCTGTTTATTCTTGTAGGAATATAACAAAGACTCAAGTAGACAAAAATATTTGGTTTTACTAGAAATCAAAAAAGTGTACCCTATTAAGAATGTACATATTACATATTAAGAATAATGAGATGTGATTTTTTAAAAATCCAATTTAGTTTTAAGAAGACTGAAAGTATTATTGCCCAGTGGTGAGGAATGTAAACACTCAGCACTCTCAATTATGAGAGTATAATTTCCTTAAAAAAATTTATGGAAGTATAATCTAATTACCACAAAGCCTAGTCATCCATTCAAAGTATACAATTCAATGATTTTCAGTAAATTATAGAATTGTGCAAACATTATTACCATAATTCAGTTTTAAAACATTTCCATCATCCCAAAAAGGTCTCTTATTGTTTACAGCCAATCCATACTCCCACCCAGCCCCAGGCCATCGCTAATCCACTTTCTCTCTAGATTTGCCTTTTCTGGAAGTTTTATATAAAAGAAATCATCCAATATATAGTCTTTTGTGTCTGATTTCTTTCTCTCAGCATAATGTTTTTGAGATCCATACATTTCGTAGCATGTGTCAATACTTCATTCTTTGTTGTTGTTCAGTAATATTCCATTGTATGGATATACCACTTTTTATTTAACCTTTCGCAAGTTAATGGACATTTGGATTGTTACAGGTTTGGTTTATTATAAACAATGCTGCCACGAATATTTGTATAAATCATTTCAGGGACATATATTTCCATTTCTCTTGGGAAGATTTCTAAGATGGTATGGAAGTGGTATGGAAGTCTATGTTTAACATTTTAAGAAACTTCCAGCCTGTTTTCCAAAGTGCATAAGGATTCCTGTTTCAAGATACTTGTTTATACCTCATATTGTCAGGTTTTTGCTTATAGACATTCTAACGAATTTTAATTTGTATTTCTGTAATAGCTAATGATGATGAGCATCTTTTTATGTGTTTACTAGCATAATGTATATCTTAGGCGAAATGTCTATTCAGATATTTTGCCCATTTTTTAAATTGGGAGTTGTTCGATTGAGTTGTAAGAGTTCTTTATATATTTGGATACAAATCCTTTATCATGTATATTATTTATAGATATTTTCTTCCAGTCTGTGGCTTTTAAAAGAAATTTTTTTATTTTTTTTGAGACAGAGTCTTCCTCTGTCATCCCAGGTAGAGTGCAGTGGCGTTATCATAGCTCACTGCAACCTCAAGCTCCTGGACTCAAGTGATCCCCCTGCCTCAGCCTCCCGAGTAGCTGGGACTACAGGCACACGCCACGGCGCCCAGCTAGTTTTTCTATTTTTTTGTCTCCAACTCCTGAGCTCAAGCAATTCCCCTGCCTCAGCCTCCCAGAGTGTTAGGATTACAGGCGTGAGCCAGTGTGCCTGGCCAAAAATTTTTTTCTTAATGGTGTCTTTTGAAAAACAAAAGTTTAATTTTGATGAAATCTATTTACTATCACATCTAATAAATCTTTGCCTAATCTGAAGTCACATATATTTTCTCATAGAAGTTTTACAGTTTTAGCTCTTATATTTAGGTCTATGATCCATTTTGAAGTAATTTTGTGTATGGTATGAAATAAAGATTTAAATTTATTTATTTATTTTGTGTGTACAAGTCCAGTTATCTCAGCACCGTTTGTTGAAATGGACATCTTTTCTCCATTGAATTGCTTAGGCACCTGTTGAAACTAAATTCATCATAAATGTAAAGCTTTATTTTTGCACTCTCAATTATATTCCAATATCTATAGGTCTAGTCTTACATCAGTACTACACTATCTTGATTACTGTGGTTTTGTAGTAAGATTTTAAATCTGGTAATATCAGTCCTCTACTTTGTTCTTCTTTTCCAAAATTATTTTGGCTCTTTGGTCCTTAGTTTTAGTTTTGGTCCTTAGTCCCTAAGTTTTAGAATTAGCTTATAAATTTCTACAAAAAAGCCTACCATGATTTTGATAGGGATTGAATTGAATCTGTAAGTCAATTTGGGGGAGAATTGCCTTCTTAGCAATATTAAGTCTCTCAGTCTGAATATGAAAGGGCCTGACATCCATAAATGCTTGCTGAGATTAATTAAGTATTAATACGAAACCTATATTTGAGTAAAGGCTCCAAAATGACAGGGCTGTACATTTTATTTATTCATTCACTCCATTTTAAACATTCATTGAGCATTGCCTTTATGCAGGGTACCATCACCTTGGCAAATTAAGTGAAGAATTATTGTTTTTTTTCAAACCAGATGAATAAATGCCCTTGTTTTTAAGGATCTTTGACTCTGACAGGGTAGGTAAGACACATAGGCAAGTGTTTATAATTCATGGCAAGAAGTGATAATGAGCCACGAGAAAAGCTATGAGCTGTGAGTATTCAAAGGGTGGCCAGGCTGAATGTCCAAAGAAGAAACACTGAAACAGAGTTGCTGTTTGGTTAAAAAGGTTGGGGTTTTAGCTTTTAACCACCTTCTTGTGTTTTAAAGATTATTGTCTGGCACCATGATTCTAGATCAGCACAAGTTACTTGATTGATTACCTATTTTCGAATTAACTTTATTTTGTAATCCTTCTAATTTGACTTTACCATGAAGTCCTTGATGGCTCTGATCTTTCTTTTATCCCCCATAGCACCTAGCCACAGGTACTGTAAATATTTGTCGAACAAGTGGACGAATGAATTGTTTTCAAAGGAAGAAAGTAAGTTCAATTATTTCATAATAAGTAAGTTTAGTAATTTCATATACCGTGAAGAAGTCCAGTATGGTTCTGGTGTTCATTGTTCACTACTAATAGCTATATGATTTAAGGCAGTTTCCTTAACCTCTCCCTAAACTTCAATTTCCTCATCTGTAAAACTGGAATAATAATATGTTCTACCTTATTGAGTTGTTGTGGGAATTTAAATGAGATGGTGAACGCAACGTACTTAGCAAAGTGCCTGGCCTGTGTAAAACAGTCAGTGGATGTTCATTACTATGATGATGTGATTTTAATTATTAAGAGAACCACAATGAAATAATAGGCTTGTAATAAGCACCAAGGCTCCATTTTGTAGGTGGACAAATGGCATATGCAGCAGATATTAGAAAGCAAGCAGATCCCTCCCTGGAGGTCCAGTTCACTACAATTATAGGAGTAGATGTTTAACGACCAAATGACGAATGTGTTTTTGAAAGAATATAAGCTTTAATCTTGTACATTTTTACATGGTTGATTTTTCTCACAGGAAAAAAATGTTTAAAAATATCTCCATATCCCATTAAAATTCTATGGTAGATTGGTTATCAAGTGATCTTCTTTTCCTGTATTTTTCCCCTAAAACACTGCTTTTGTTTACACCAAAGTTAAATATATTCCATTTTCCTGCAGGGTACAATTTGGAAATGGTGACTGAAATAAACACCATTTAAGCTGTCTGCTTTCACAGTACCTAGTATGTTGAAATACGATGTTAGCTTCCTGAGTAATTTAAAAATCAGTGTTGAAGATAACAAACCAAATCAAAGTGTTGAATTCCTTTTTCACTGGCTGCTTATTTATTGTACATTTCACTGTCATTTTAGAAGAATTCAGTCAAATCATATAGTTCTTGGTCAAGGTGTTTATTGAGTCCGGTATTCTTATATCTTGTGGGAATGTCCAGAAACAGGGCTGTTTAGATAAGCCGAAGGCAAATACATATTTAGTCACACAGAAAGTAAATGATATGCACATTTAGAAGTAGCGAAATAGAAAAAGTGGATTTAAATTTCAAAATTGGCTCTAAAATTTAATATTTCAGAGAAATTTATGTCAGTAATTAACATAAATACGTTATTACTGTTAAAATTGAACTATGTATTGAATTCCTGGATGTGCCAGACCTGAGCTGTGTGTTTTATATTCATTAGGCACCTTAATTTAAATAAAAACATTATCAGATACATAAACGTGTGAGGGAAGTATTATACTGTGGTTTTATATTTCATAATAAAATCAATAAGTCTCAACAGTTCTATGAGGCTATCTCATCTCATGGATGAGAAAGATAGGTGGCTTTCTGTGAGTGAGACACTGTTCTTAGCACTATACATTAATAAACTTAATACCTCCAACTACCCAATAAAATGTGCACTGTTCTTAATCTCCATTTTATAGATGAGGAAATTGAGGCACCAAAGGTTAACAGACTTCCTCAAAGCCTCAGTGATAAGAAATGGCTGAGCTGGGCTTTCACTCCTGGAAGTCTGGCTCTAGAGCCTATGCTTACCCAGTGAGTCCCGCAGCCTTTCTCAAACACAGGGGAGAGTGTTGGTATTTAGTGAGATTAAGGAATTTCCTCTGGGTCAGGCAGCTAGGAAGTGATAGAATCAGCATTCTAACCCAGCCCTCTTTAACTCAAGAATTTTGGCTTTAAACATTACACCGTGATACTTCCCATACATGTTTATTTCTAATAATCTCATGTATATTTATTTTAACTAAGGTACCTAATGAATGAAGCAGGAAAAAATCAAGAGTTATGTAAATATGTGAGTGTTAATTTGTTTAAAATGTTGTCTTTATAATGTTATAGGCTGATGCCATCACTTCTAGGTGCCAGTCATAGAAAAAGTTACCCAATTACTTATTATTGTCTGTGATCATGCCCCAAGGCTGGCCTCAGGGTCCAGGCCTGTGCTTGGTAGGGGAGGCACGTTATCAAGCCTTACAGTTATTTCAGTAACTAATGGACTGTAGGGTTATATACAAGATATATATACACAATTTCCTCACCCAAGTATTGATTTCTTTGAGTATTGAAAGTCTAAGACTCTTCATATTTTCTCAAATTCCACCATGAACTGCCGGATTTGCTATTTCCATGATATATCGTCTTCATTAATTTGTTGTGTATAGAATAATAGGGATACTCCTTTATGTCCAGGAATTTGTAAATATGCTTGCATATTATACAATATATTGAGGGATTGTAATATAAATATTAAGCCTCCGTTACTTACGTATCGGATTTAAAAAGTGAACAGGTGCTTTTGTTTTTGGAAGTCATCAAATAAAAATAAAAGCTTAATAGCTAAAAAATTCTACAGGACCTAGAACTGGATGGATTTTTATTTCAGTGTTCTACAACAGTGGTCCCCGACCTTTTTGACACCAGGGACCGCTTTCATGGAAGACAGTTTTTCCATGGATGGGGTTGGGGGGGGATGGTTTTGTGATGATTAAAGCTCATTACATTTATTGTGCAGTCAGACCTCTCCGCTAATGACAATCTGTACTTGAAGCCACTCCCCAGCACTAGCATCACTGCCTCAGCTCCACCTTAGATCATCAGACATTAGATTCTCATAAGGAGCCGCAACCTAGATCCCTCGCATGCGCAGTTTACAGTAGGGTTGGTGCTCCTATGAGAATCTAATGCTGCCACTGATCCGACAGGAGGCAGAGCTCGGGCAGTGATGCAAGCGGTAGGGAGTGGCTGTAAATACAGATGAAGCTCCACTGGCCCACTGCTAAATCCCTGCTGCGTGGCCGGGTTCCTGACAGGCCATGGATGGGTTCGAGGCCCAGGGATTAGGGACTGCACTTCTAGATTACCAGTTGATTAATGTTTAATTACAAATGTTGTTTTAAAAATATAAACTGATATTATTTTAATATTATACCTTGATTATTTTGACCCCATACAAAGAAATAAAAAATCTACCATGAGAGGTGTTGGTTTTCTTATTTCTTTTTCTTTTTTCTTTTTCTCTTTTTTCTTTTAAAGTCTAATCTGTGATTTTTTTATAATATTGGACAGAATTAGTTACGTTCTACTTTGTGTAAAGTCATGGTCTGGGAAGTCAGGCATGGTGTTTGTGGGAGATACACATACCAAAGACTGGAGGTGATCAAAATGTGAAGCTTTAAAGACTCCTTCTAAAGCTCCATATGTATTCCATATAATACATTTTTTTAAACTACTTTCTTTCCATCTACTTCTCATTGTTTTACTTTACCCCTTAATTACAATTTTTAATCTTATTATTCCCCCTTAAATGATTACATGTAAATCATATCACAGCCAGCTGATTAGCTTTGCAAAAGTGCAAGGGACATCATAACTGTGTTTATCATTTGCTAGAAGTTAATTCATATCTGAGCAAATAGAAAAATAATAAAGCAACCATCTGGTAACATCTATTTAAGAGCCCTGTATAAGAATTCTAAGACATGGGTCTAGTGGATTCTGCCACTCTTTACCTCAGGAAGGTCACTTGATCTCTTTGAATCTCTATTCTTCATCTATAAAATGGGAATATTAAGACTGCTCCTGTTTATCTCAGCCATATTGAAAGGATCAAATGCAACAACTATGTGAAAGCACATTAAACATGTAAAGTACTATTAAAATGATAGAAATGATTTGTGTTGTGTCTTTGGTTTTAATAGTGAGATAAAAAAAATACTTAGATCTGTATATATAACCGCTTAAAAACACAGAATAGTAAAATTCTGTGCAACTCAACATATAGTATTTTTAATGGGATATTGTTTATTATTATTTCATTAGGCACCTGAATGAGGGGGATTAGGACACACTTCATCGCATACCATTTTCTCCTCAGCTAGGACTGCAGACTAAAGCATTTTCCAAACTGGAAGCCTTTTGCTCTTCTATAGCATCCCAGATCTGCACCCAGTGGCTAGTGGTGTAGTGGTTTAAGAGTATGAACTCTGAGCCAGCCTACCTGAGTTGAATCCCAGCTCTTCCACTTGCCAGCAAGATTACAAACTGAGTAATCTTGGGCAAATTACTTAACTTCTCTGACCACAATTCCTCATTTATAAAATGGATATACTATTTTACCAACCTCATAGGATTGTGGTGGGGATTAAATCATTTAGATCATTGCCTTGCACGTAAGTACGATATTCATATTTTTTTTACTATTATTATTATTCCTCTGTGCCCCTTCCCTTGTCCTTTCCCAATAACTCAGTGCCTGGCATCCCTGTAATGTACACATGAGACTTGGGTGGTATGATAAATAAGTACATGAGCAGCTAAGTCAGTCAGTTGAGTGAGATCTTAAGATCCGTTCTCTTAGTTTTACTGGTGAAGAAACTCAGGTTCCAGGAAGTCAGGTATGAGCCAGTCTGAAATTCAGCCTTCTCATTCAGCCAGGTGCTTTCTTCATGACCACATCTGCACACAATAACAGCACATGAAAAAGGCAACTCAGATAAAAGGAGCAACTCAGACCAAAGGAGTGTAAAATATTTTAAACTATTTCTTTCATGTTAAAGATACACCCCTGTTATTGAATTAGGTGTATTTACACTAATAAAGTTTCACTGAACATTCTTGCACACGGCTTTTTCTCTATAGTTATCTTTCATACCTGATTGCGGGTAAAATGTTTTCTCTGAAAGTATCCTTCAGAAAAGAGACAATTACTGTTTATTTCGGTTCATCCAAAGGCAGAGTTCTTACTCAATTACGACTTTTATCTTGAACAACGAAATATTATTTGGGGAAGACATACTAGCCTGCACTGACCTTAATCAGTGCAATTTGGGTTTATAGAAGTCACCTGATGAAGTTCATAAGCCAAGTAGGTGAGGAGATGGCAAAGAAATTTAACATAGGCTTGACCATTAATCTTGTGAAGTGACCTCTCAATTCGAAGTATTGTACTACTTTATAAAGCAATGCAATAACGGGAGAGCCCAGACATAGACCTACAGGATGAATGAAAACAGCCATGCCGATGTTAAGCATATGATCCTTGTAGCTTTGACTAGAACTTCCAGCGTCCTTAAGAAGGCTACCTGTTATTTGAAAAACCTCATAAGAATATCATGGGCGGTGCCCCATTTGTGGGGAGAATTAACCTTGTGTTAATCAGGTAGTTGAGTTCTTTTTAACCAAAGAATGACAGGTATAGTCACATTTCAGTTTTTTATGTGGTGCATTATTTGAAATTTTTGGTCCTAGAATGATTTTCCTCTGCTAACCACCTCACTATTGGACTGCTTTTTTTCCCTCTAGCCTTGGATTTGTAACAGGAAATGCAAATTAATTTTTAAAGAAATTTTAAACAATAAAAAAAATCTTAAAATATTGGCTAGTAAATTGGAGAAAAATCATGTCAACATAATACTTTCCCTAGGTTAAAAGAAATGATTGTCCGTCTATTTGTGCTGTTATATCGACCATCTTTTCCACATTAGCACGGATACCCCTAGAGTTGAGACTGGCTTTATTCTGTGGGTGCTGGCAAATGGTTACTTGAATTTTATTAAGGACTCTAGGCCTTCAGCTAATTCACTTAAGTCATAAAACAATAGCCCTTGTCATTTAAACTCTTAGAAAGAAAACTCTAAGGGTCTACCCTAAGCAGTAAAGAATTTCGGGGACTTTAATGTAAGACAGATCCAGCAATCTGTGCTGAGAACCGTGAGCCCTTTTGTTTCTTCTCTTGAGGGGCTAAGAATCATGGCACCAGGGGTGCACTAGCCGTAAACTTGCCGGCCTCCGGCCACGCCCTCAGTGTCCTTCTCCACAGTGACAAATTCACAGGCTGGTGCCATCTAGAATAGTTCCCAAGCAACTGCTGAAGAGGATTTTCCTGTCCTCCCTGATACCTTCCTAAGTTTGGAGGGAGAAAACTGGGCTCCTTACTGCACAGTGCCCCTCCTGGGAAGCTTAGCAGTTCCTGTGGATTCCTTACAGATGGTCTATGGAATAAAATTCCAAGTTTCCTCCCTTGGTTTGCGATGAGGACTGCTGGAAAGACTGAAGGAAAATACAGTTGTGGCCCCGCAGTGCACTTGGGTGCCCTGCTCATGCGGGACCCAGACATCTTTGTGTAAAGAAAGAATTGGGGTAGCACAACTACTCAGCTGTTGAAGGGATCCACACTCCTGCCTGGCTCCCTCCCACACTCCCCCAAGAGAAGTTCTGAATCCAGTCCCTTCATATCAGCACAAATGAAGCAATTATATGTCGTGAACAGAAAAAGAGGCAGTATATGAGCCAGATTTATAAGACATTTAAGAAAATACAGAAACGCTATGAGTAAACCTAGTCATGGAATTTGCGTTAGGGAATAGATACGGCACTGTTAAACTGGGTTTAATAGAGCAAGTTTGCTTTAGTCTTTTTTTCCCCCCAATGTGGATAATATTTTTATTTGGAAACAATGTAAATAGATATTCAGGAAATAATATATAATAACATACCTGTTTACCTACCATTCAGAATTCACAAATTTGAATCAAATTGTATTTGCTTCAGATCTTTTTAAAAAATAAAATAGTTACAGATAAAGTTCAGTTTTTTTTCTAAACCCCTCCTTGGTCCCCTTCCCTTGTCAGCCTCCCTAGAGAAAACCATTATCATGAATTTGTTATGTATCCTTCCATTCTGTGTTTTTATACTTTTATGATGCATACACATATACACATGTACATCCAAATTTGTAAAATTGGAATCATGTATATGCATTGCTTTGTTTCTTCCCTCTGTTAATTGATATTATAATGACTAGGTCTACTTTGTTTAGGTATGTTGTAATTACCAATGTATTTGGATTTTTTCTAATGATTTATTTTGTGTTTTCCATTTCTCATGTGTTTTTCTTTGTTCTGTTCTTTTCTCCCCTGCCTTTTACGGGTAAAATTTGCTTTATTCCTCCCCTCCTCATTTGGAAGTTTATAGATCTTATTTCTGTTCTTAAATTTGTAATGGTAATCTTTAAATTTTATTTTAACAAAGTCTAAAATTACTCTTTATCTGTATCATCCTCCAGAACAAAATCAGGACCCTGGTATGCTTGAACTTCTTATCTATTCACCCTACTCCCATCTTTTGTGGTTGATATTTTCTAGACTTGTGCTGTCCAGTATAGTGGTCATTAGCTGCATGAGGTGATTAAGCACTTAAAAAGAATGAGGAGCTGAATTTTTTATTTTATTTAGTTTTCATCAACTTAAGTTTAAAAATTGGTATTAGATTTAGTTATTGGGAAATTTTAAATACACTTGGAACAACCTGGATGAAACCACTGTAAATTTTATGAATTCTATATAGAATATATATAGTATATATATAGTAGCATATATATATTCTATATATATATCAGATATTCCTGATAAAAATTTAGCATTTGACATATAAGAATAACATCTATTGGATGTTGGGCAGCGGGGAGGAGGGAAGGGGGAGGAGGGAGGAGGAGACGGGTATACACATACACAAAGAGTGCGATGCGCACTACCCAAAGGATGGACATATTTGAAACTCAGACTTAGGGGGGAAGGGAGGGACAAGGGCAACATACATAACCTAAACATCTGTACCCCCATAATATGCTGAAATAAAAAAAAAAATTTAGCATTTGTATGGAGATATGCTGTAAGTATAAAATAAATGCCAGATTTTAAAGATTTAGTACAAAAAAGTTCTTGAAATATCTCATTAATGATTTGTGCATTAAAATACTTGTTGAAATGATAAAGTTTTAGATAAAGTCAGTTAAATAAAATATTAAAATTTATTTCACCTGTTTCTTTATGCTTTATAACATGACTATCAGAAAATCTAAAATTACATGTTATATTTCTATAGGACAGCACTGGTCTAGGATTTCTACTGAAACTTTTTAAACATATAAACAATAGGTGATATGTACAAGTAATAATTAGATTTATTAATGTAGTTTATATCTTTCTTCTCACATACCTTCCTTCCATCTAGATTCATTTTTCTTTTTGCTAAAGTTGATCCTTTAGTAATAGATCATTGTTAGAAAAAAGGTTTTGTTGGAGGTGAGCTCTCTTCATATTTGTATTCTGAAATGGCTTAAATTTGCCATCACTCTTGAATGATAGCTAGGTATAGAATTCTAGGCTGACAGTTTTCCTCAACTCCTTGAACAGTACTCCATAATTTTTTACATTTGTAGTTGCTGGTGGAGAAGAAATTCTTTGTAGATAATCCACTTTTTAACTCTGATAACTTTTAGGACTTTTCTCATTTTCCTTGATGTTCTGTAGTTTTATTACAGTGTGCCTTGTTGTATTATTTTGTTTGTTTTGTTTTGTTTCTAATTTGTTCCTTGGTGTAAGCATTTAATCTGGAGACACAAGACTTTAATTTAGGAAAATCCTGAGCCATTATTATGTCTTTGCCTTTTACTGGCACCTGTGTTCTCTGCTTCTGAAATGTCCATTAGATAGATGAGGAGCTTCTCAATTAACCACATCTCCTGACCTCTCTTTTGTTCAGCTCTTTATTGCTCTTTGTTGCATTCTGGGTTAATTCCGCAGCGGTCTGTGAGGAATTAACTATTGTACCTGATCTAGAGTTTATCTGTGTTTTGAGGTTTTTATTTCAATGAGCCTGCTTTTATTTCAGAATTTGTAATCTAAAAAAAAATTACTTATTTTTCCTTCATTTCTATTTTTCCTTCAAAACCTCTTAGGTTTTTTATAAATCAAAGACATTTTAACATAAAACATATCATACATACATAGTGTCTACATATATCTATGATTTAAATAAGAATCATAAAATAAACCAATGCGCTCACCATCCAGCTTAAGAAATATAACACTTACCAATGACTTTACGTCTCCCAATCGGATCACTCTCCCCTCTCCTTTCCCAAAGGTAACTTCTAGTATGATTTTGTATTCGTCATTTCTTTGCTTTTCTTTATAGATTTACCACTTACTGTATGCATCTTAAAACTTTATTTAGAATCATGCCATGACTTCCCTTTTTTGCCCATCCCTTTATGTTTGTGAGATTCCTCTGTATTGCATAGCCGTAGTTCATGCTACATAGTAGTCACTGCTACATACTGTTTTATTATGTACCACAATGTATCTAACTATCCTCCTGATGATGGATATTTGGGTTTTTTCTAGTTTTTAATTAATTTTAGCTTAGTATACATTTTTCACTGTCCATTTATTTTCATGCTTTCTGTGTCTTTTAGTTTTTGGTGTGTCTCTTTTAATATCATATTGCTGTGTGTTAGCTACTTATGTTGTTTATTTTATTAAATCTTGAAATCTGATTGAACAAGCATTCCTCGCCACCCCCTTCCCCATTTTGTTCCTTTAGGGTATGGGAAACAAAGCTTAGGGCTAGCATAGGGTGGGAGAGCATACAGGAGTATCCTCACATAGGCAGCTTCCTAAAAAGGCACAAGAAACTAACAACAAAAGTTAAATCACCTCTTGGAGAGAACAGGTAAGGCATCTTGCCTGTCAGCCTTAGCACTTGGTGTGAGGAAAAAAGACTTTCCCTGTTTTGACCCTGATAGGTGTCCATACTCCATACCACCTGTGTGTCCTGAAACACTGTAAGCCTTAATTCTAATGGTGAAGAAAAAAGTCGTCCCTGATATATCTTGACACACACATCAGCCATCAAGGATGCCCCGTCTCTTCAGCTAAGGACGTTAGCTCTCCCATTTACTGGCAGAACCTAGGGTCTGCTATGACAGTTACTCTTTAGACCCTTAGGCCCTGGGACAAATTTATAAGCCTTCTCTGGGATTAACACAAATCCCTCCAGAGTATATCAGCCCGCTTTGCTCTGGTGCCCATCAGATTCATGATGAGCATTTTACCAACCTCTCAAAGGCAGTACCTGATGATATAGCTATTTGATAATGACTGGTTCCTGTACCTTTTCAACATATCTCCTAGAGCAATGGTCCCCAACCTTTTTGGCACCAGGGACCGGTTTCATGGAAGACAATTTTTCCATGGACGGGGAGAGGTGGGGATGGTTTCGGGATGATTCAAGTGCATTACATTTATCGTGCAATCAAACCTCTCTGCTAGTGATAATCTGTATTTGCAGCCACTCCCCTGTGCTAGCATCACCTCAGCTCCGCCTCAGATCATCAAGCATTAGATTTTCATAAGGAGCATGCAGCCTAGGTCTCTCGCATGCACAGTTTGCAGTAGGGTTCATGCCCCTATGACAATCTAATGCTACCACTGATCTGACAGGAGGTGGAGCTCAGGCGGTGATGTGAGTGATGAGGAGCGATTGTAAATACAGATGAAGCTTCACTTACTCCCTGGCCACTCACCTCCTGCTGTGTGGCCTGGTTCCTAATAGGCCACAGATGGGTACTGGTCCACAGCCCGGGGTTTGGGGACTGCAGCCATAGAGGGTGACAATTATTCAGCTTCATTCACTCAGCAAAGTTTCTGGCTTGCAGCTGACCAAAGTTACCTGCCCTTTTGAGATTATTCTGGATCACCGTGTTCACTTAGAATAATCCTTTAGTGCCAAAGTTCAGGCTGCCTTGGCTGATTCTCTGTCCTGATCCAGTCACCAGGTGTTCAGTGATCCACCTGTCTGCTGACTTGCCCTCAGATCACCTCTTGGTGGCGCCGAGACTCCCCAGAATCCCTGATGTGCTCTCCACCGGGCCACCCCGTATATCCCCCTCCTCCTTGCTGGCTCTCAACTCAGTATCAGGCCACTTGGGAGCTGAGGGAGCCTCAGCTGTGTGAATGAGACCTCTTTGTTTGACCATAGTTCTTGGCCTCTTGACTGTTCTTGGTTCAGACTGCTGTGTCCTGGGGACTGGAGCAGGAGCCCCTTTGCCTTGGCATTCCCTGAGTCCCACCTAACCCTCCTCATCCTTCACGTCAACCTGCTGGAAGGTTGAAGTACGTCTGCGATCACCTACATACACCTCCAACCCTTCCTTTCCCCCTTTTCTTTGTCTTTATTGCTCATTATCCCATGGGACAAAAAGCTTTGAGCTTCTGTTTTAATCCTTTTACACCACACCCTCTCCTTCCCGTCTCCAACCTCATGGCTAACCGTTAATGTTGGAGAGGGTGATGTGCTGGGACAGCCTACGATGGTGGGCCTGTCCAAAATAGTACGCTTGCTACTCTGTGCAGCAAAAATAGATGACCAATTTTCAGGGTATCTGGGTGTACGGAAATATGCTCAACTTGAGGGCTGTGTTGAATATAGTCTCATATTTTATAATTCAGAAGACTCCTTAAGATCCTGTATCTTCTTTATTGCATAACGTCTGTATAACAATTCCGCTTGTGAAATGCTTTCTCCAACATCTCACTTGATCATAAGCATGACGCTTTGAGTTAGCTGTCATTATCATCTGTCATTCACGGATGAAGAGACTGAGCCGCTGTGATCAACTCACTGCCCCAGGTCATACTGCTCCTAAGTAAAAAGCCAAGTTTCGAGTCAGGTGTTCAAGCCCGCATCTTGCATCCATGCCACTGCATCACACTGAGCCAGGGTAAAATTCCATTGCTCCTGGTTATAAATGTGTTACGTGCTTGTAAATAGAAACTAACTTTGCCTGGAGTTGTAGCTCTTTACATCTAGAGTCTTATGTTCATTCCTATGAAGGCATGAACATTTTCAGTATACCTACTTTTTTAATACAGTGTCTTTCCAAGTTTCTCTTTTTGAATAATTTACATCCAGTTCAAACATTAGGCCATTGTTTAGAGAGTGATCTTGTGATCCTATTGCCTATCACTAATCCACTGCATAGAAGAATATGAAAATAATGTCATCAACATCAATTTTTTCTGATAATAGCTATGTGCTGCTGCTCTAACTGCCTATCGATTATAGGTAGAGAGTAACCCAGACTGAAAAGTGCTGAGTGACCTGACAGATCTGAATGAGAGCCCAGCACTTCTGGGCAACAGAGAATCCGGTGTGTGGCCAGAAAGGTTGAGTTCATAGCCATGGAAGTGAACAAAGCCCAATGGCCCACCTAGGAATTGTCTTCGTATGTTCAGACTTTTTAAGATTTTGTTGTCTCTATCTCAACTAACTGATGTAACACAAGTTTATGAACCAAACATTCCTGTGCAAGAGAGTGGGGAGCAGAAAACAGACAGCTCTGTTTCCCTTCATGATAGGGAAAGTTCCATGGCGGGGGAGAAAATAGATTGTTCACTTGGGAAACGGGAGAGAAGCTCACAGACATGCAAGGTTCTAGAGAGAGGGAACTAACAGGCTTTTGGTAACAGGCAGCTCCAGGGAACAGAGAAAGTTCACTGTGTCCTTTGCCTAGAAGAAAAACTTTTGTCTTTCCCAAAGACTTTATAATACATTTTTAGTACCTGTGTTTTATATACTATTTTATGATGTAAATTTTTGAATTTAGCATTATTTTATGTGGACTTCTCATGTATTCACATAGCCTAACTTTTTAATTCCATTATGTTCATAATTACACAGTTTAAACAGTTCTCTATTATTAATATTTACTGATATGTGAGTTGTTCCCACTTATTCCAGATTAGAAATACCGCAGATAAAACCGTATTTTTACAAAGAGTTTCTTTTTTTGAGTCCTGGTTTCAAAATTGAAATCACTGGGTCACCATATTATTAGTCCTGTGTGTCTTTTTTATATTGCCAAGCTGTTCTTTGAAAAGATTATATTAATTTACAGTGTCACCAGCCCCAAACAGAGGGTGTTATGATCTTTTGAATTTTGTTCTTATTTTATCAAATGTGCCATTATCTCATAGCAGTTTTATTTTGCTGTGCCAAATGTCAGTTTGCTATTTGTGTTTTTCTGATGGGAGCTCTGTTCAGATCAGCTACCCATTTGTGCTGTAGAGATTGAGTATTCACCTTCCAGCTTTATGTAGTTTTAAAATGTGTTAGTTTAATTTTCTAATTAGTTTAATTGTTTTAATCATATTTATTATTAGTTCTTAGACAATAAAAATATATTGGGATATGTGAAGTGTCTAATAAACCTAAAGTATATTTTACTTTAAAATATAAGAAAAATGTAAAGTGTATGTTTCCGTAGTTAATATGCAGCCTGTAAAGGAGTCAGGTTTGAGCTGTGACAAGAGTGGGCAGGTGCTGCCCCAGGGGATGGATCAAAAAGTGGAAACAAATCAGCTGGGGTGGGCACGTAGCCTGGCTGTCATGCTGAGGCTAGAGTGTAGTGGAGATGTTGGAGTTGATAATGGAAAAATAGTATTCCTTGATAAATTTGTCAGGTCGTATCAAGAAATGGGCTAGAAATCAAAGCGAGGCAAGGATAGGGTGAAAATGTGCTTTTGTGGTTGGCCCACGCTTACCAGCATCCTGCCCTTATCTTAAAGGAACAGAGTGACTAGAACAAGCAAGTGGAACAGGAGGGAGGATTCCAGGCCATCCTGTCTCTGACTGCTGGTCCTTGTTCTTTGACTGATGGTGGAATCATCAAAGATAAAGGGAAGTTGCTTAGGGTGAATGTACATTGAGAACAGGGGCTCATATCAGTTCTTTCACCATTCCCATTTAAAAAGTAGGGCAGTGTGCATTGTGTGCACATATGTGTGTAAAAAACATATCCTGTTATAAACTTACTTTTTCTCTGCAAAAAATCTGTCAGCTTATCTGGTCCTGGGAATTGAAAATAGCTTTTTTTAAAAAAAATCTTCCTCTAATGTGTGTTTTCTTATATAAATACAATTCACTGAAATATTTTTTTCTAGTCTCCAGAGAATACAGAGGGCAAAGATGGATCCAAAGTAACTAAACAGGAGGTAAGTGTATCTTCAGCATCTGTATTTATTTAAATTTCAGTTTTTGATATTGTTATGGTTGTATACATCGGAATGAAAACTATTATAAACAAGGTTGTTGGGAGACTGTGTGTAGTCTCACTTGGCCTAGGTACATTTTAGTTGGGTACGTGGATGAGGCATTTTCCACTTACCGTGTTGTTTATGTTTCTACCTGTCAGTCCTGCTGTCAAAGTGGATACTGAGAATTCCTTCTGGGCAAAGGGTGAGATAATAGGTAAATTCATCAAGGAGAACAAAGTCTGCCTTTCACAGCAAGAAAATAAAAGGCTGTTGATTTCATAAATTCTCTGCTCCAGTGAGCGAATTACAAATTACTTTTTAGGTCCTGAACATTTGCCTAAAAGGGGTTATTTCTAAAGTCAAAAACTATGTAAGGATACAC
This sequence comes from Indri indri, assembly GCA_004363605.1. Classification (NCBI taxonomy): domain Eukaryota; kingdom Metazoa; phylum Chordata; class Mammalia; order Primates; family Indriidae; genus Indri; species Indri indri. The sequence goes on along the minus strand of RJWJ010006344.1, from coordinate 27,770 downwards.
AATAATGTCAAAATAGTAAAGCTTTTTTTAAACTAGGAAAACTCTTAGGGTATTGGGATAACTAATTAGGTAGTGTTTCAAAGATGCTTTGTATTAAAATACACCTCAAAAAGGCTAGAAACTTGGAAGAGGTGCTTGCATTTGACCTTCCACAGTAAAACTATGAACCTCTAAAAAAAGATGAACTAGAAAGCAGGAAATTAGATGTAACTGTGATGACAGCCATTCCCTTTGCACAGAGCTTTAGAGTGTGTGGAAACTGCAGCTGTTACCCTTGAACTTACAAACCAAAAGGGATCATGAGTGAGACAAAAACAATATCTAGTTACAGATTCTTTGGGTGATTCATAGGGTGGTTAATAATTCAAAGGAGTTTGTCATGATATCAAAACCCCTACACAAGATTTGTACAAGGAAATTCATTAACAGAATTTATAAAGAAATAATTTAAAAACAAAACAAAGCTGTCTTTCCCCACCGTCCATGTACCTAGCATTCACTGTCTGACAGTTTGGAATAATTGTGAGGTTTATGATCCAAAGTTGAGTCTCCACACAAATGCTAGAACCAATCAAAGAATGATAAATATGAGACCCAAACAAAAAATAAGAACCAATCAAAAAAATGATAACTGCTTAAATTTTCTTGGAAAATGGCAAAATGTAATTTTTAGGACAGTTGGCTAAGAGTTACTAACCTTAATGTCTTTAGATTTGGGCACAAAAACACATTTGAGTTTTTCCTTAGGGACTGGCATTTAAATTGATCTGCCAATCAGAAAACTTGGAAACCATTGTACATAGATCTCTGATAGTCTTCCCAATCCCTTTATACTAAATGCAAATCAGGTTGGTTAGAATATATATAAAGGATATGCGTATGTTTTTGCTTACACTGCTGTCTTATACATATTTTTTCAAATCAAGGATTTTTATCACTTATGTTTTTATTTATTTTTATATTTTATTTTATATTATTTCTATATATTAATATTTTAGGTATTTATATTATTATTAACAAAAATCTTTTCTAGACAGAGTTCTTTACCTATCATTTAAGCCAAGGCCAGATTAAAACTCATGATTTGTCTTCAGGCCGTCATCAACACAGTCATTTGAAAAGTGAAAAGATCAGTTAGTTAGCTGGTGATTTAGGGTAAAAATGATCAGATGGTATATTGATTTTTTTTTCCCCACTGAATTGACCAAATTTCCCAGTTATGTCATTGAGTATGCACAGCCTTGACTATAGTGAATAGATAGCAATTACAAAGGGGAATTCTCTTTTGAAAGTCCTCTGCTACTGCCGTGATATTAGAGGGCATTATGCAGAGTATAGTACTTTAGGAGACCCAGACAATAAATGAACAATATAGTGTATCATGGTATTTACACTTGACAGTTTACAAAGCCTTTTTTCATTCAGTATTTTGTATGACCCATCCAATAACTCTAAAGTGAGAGGATGGAAGATGCATTCCTCAACAAAAATGTATGAGCACCTATAATGTGCCAAGCACCATTCTAGGCTCTGTGTATCCCACAGTGAACAAAAGAAGCAAAAATCCCTGCTTTCGTGGAGCTTCTGTTTTAGTAGGGGGGAGAGAGAGTAAAATAAAATAATTGGACATTGGATATGAAGAAAAATAAAGCAAGGAAGGGGAATAGTGAATGTCAGAGAAGTGAGAACAGATTGGCAGATGTCGTTATCCCTGTTTTAACTACAGCAAACAAAGTTCTCAGAGAAATGCCTGATTTTCCATGGGTGTTGCAGCTTGGAAGTAGCAGAACCAGGAAAGATTCTGAATCTCCTGATCCAAAATCCTCTGTCCCCATACCCCTTTTGTGGCAGTCATAAAAATTTGGTAATCTGGTGTCCATTTCTCTGTCTTCTCTGTTCCCCAGCCAAGGTTGTCGTGTACGTCCTTCCCTACTTTCCAGTTTTGAGCAATTTCTGTGGAACTTCTCATTTGTTTTTGAGAATTAAAAGCAACTTGACTTTGGGTTTTGCTTGGAAGTACATGGTCAGGCTCAGGAGCAAAAAAAAAAAAAAAAAATCTCATAAAAATAAAAATACTACCACATTCCAATGGAATGGTCCATATGTGTCAAGCAGTATTGAGCAAAGTCCAGTGATTCTGCTTGAATCTGGCTATCCCTGTGAACTTTGTCACTGGGAGATTAGACATCTATGTTGCTTTCACAACCAGGACATTAAAGTAGAAGACTCATATCTTTCAGAGGAGCATTCCCCAGAATTTTCTGAGACCCAGGCAATGAAAATAAGTTAATCAATAAATGCGTACTGTGTAATTCTTTTGTGCCCAGCATCTATATACCGCAGTGGCAGGCCCTTACATTTATTGTATCTGTCACTCTCATGGTGACTTGTCATTTTAGAAACCTTCCTTCCCCTCTGAGAACCACTCTTTTGACCACTTTTCTTGAGGATTCGCACTTAGTCAAGAAATCAAGAGAAACTCTTAATATCTTTTTTCCTTGGTAGTCCCACCCAACAGCCAGAGTCTCAAATGAGTACTTCAAATACTAGTGTTTTAAAGAAAAAAAATAGCAGTCTAGTCTATTTCACATCCAATAAATACAGTCCAATCATTTATAGATATTAAGGCTATGAAAGCTGGTAGAATTTTCCAGGAAGGCATCCACACTTGCATGAATAATCAGTACTGCCGACTGTGAGTGAAAGGTTTGTCTCAGCCACCACTGCAGTGAAAATGAAAATCTCTTACGATGGCTACTGGAAAGGAAAATTTAAGAAAACCCTTTTTTTTTTTTAATGGTATGTAAAGAAGAGCTGGTAAATTTTATGTAGGAAGTCATAAGATGATTTTACAGTAAGAGATGTGCTTTTTAGAGACTGGCTGGTTTAGACAGCTTAGAGAGGCAAATTTTGTTTTTGCATTAATTTCCCAGGCTTTTTATTTTGGAACTCTTGTACTAGACCTGAATTATAAAAAGATATTAAGTCCTTTGGATCAGAACAGCTTTCCAGCCCTTCAAAGCAGTGCTTAGATTGCAGCGTCTCTCTGGAAATCCCGAAAGGCTCTCTGACATCACTCAGCCTGTCCTGTGTGTTCAGGTGTGCACAGGGAGAGGAGAGGAGCAGGAGCGTCGCCGTTGGAGAGTTTTTCACAGGATTTTGCCTCGCTTCGATGAGATTTTACTCAGGACAACTAGATGGGTAGGGAGGCAGTTTTGAGTAATAGCTAACACGTTTGGCCCCTTTTCAGGCCCCAAACTAGAGATTAACCTACCTCTAGTCCCCCACACCAAGGTCACACAGTTGCTATATGTTTTTGTTGCTTCCCCCTTCCATGCATTTCAACATTTATCGAGGGCATTTATTGAGAACTGTAAGAGGAGGTGTGGTCCTGTGTGGTAGGGGATGCAGCCACCAGTCAGGTGGGGTGAACAGTGAGGTAAGGCCAGCGTGGTACACGTGAGTTGACCCCAAGCGGGGAGGGAGTCAGATAAGGCTCGTTGACCTCTTTAGCATGGAGGCTGCCACTTTTGCTCTTGGAGGGTATCATTCTGCCTGCTGTACTTTACTTGAGAGATGATGTAGGTAGTTCTTGAGGCCACACCGAAGCTTCAGAGCTGAGCTCCGTTCGGTAATTGGTGGGTGCTCCTCTGCTCCTGCGTGCTCAGAAAGCTTATTAAAGAAGCACAAGATACCCACTTGTTGCCAGGTTTAATTTATAACATTGCCTTTTCTTCGCTGGTAATTAATGCAGTTAACCATCCCGGGAAAGTTACTGCAGGATTTGGATTCCGATCACGAGGGATTGGGATGTCATAGACTACACCGATGACAATCATAGCAGGTGCTGTGGTGTTCCCTGTGGAGAACCTGATGCGCGTACTCCTCCCGTACTAATCCACAGGGCTCTATGCTGAGCTGTGCGTCCTCTTGCTCTGTGCAGTGAGCGTGTCCCAGCCAACCACTTAACCTGCACAGTCGCCTGTTCTCAGCTCATTCTGCTAACTGGCCTTCAGTCCATCTCTGATCTTTCCCCGAGACCTCAGGGTTAAAATTATTCATGGAGGCTCTGGCCCTTCATTTCCTTCTGTAGTTTAAAGAAAGATGAGTTTAGCTTCTCTATTTGCAGCAAGAAAGTTCTTAGATGTGGTGGTGGTAAGATACATTTCTTCCAGTTTGGCCTGACCAGCTGGCCTAGGCTGACCTAAGCACCACTTCAAGAATTCCATGATTCCTTGTAATCATGGCACAGGTTCCTACTGACCATTTTTGCTGACCCCCTTAAGAAAAATCATTTGAAACATTGGAGCTATTATAATGAGGAAAAGTCTGCGTAAGGCAGGAAGAATTAGGAGAAAGCTTGAATCCATTTGTTCAGCAAGTATTCTTGAGTACGTGCTGTGTGTTAGGTAGTATACTGTTGTACTGGAGATAGAGCAATGAACAAAGCAGACAAAACGTATGGAACATTTATTTCTGGAACACTTAAAGGCAATTTCTACTTTTAGAATGTGGAATTTCTTGGGGAGCCACAGTAGAATATCAATTCTGTATGCTATTGCTGAAGTGCCTGGGACAGTTGTGTTATTTTAAATTTTCTGTACAGTCTCATTTACCGTTAACTTGCAACATCCTTGAAGCAAAAAAGAATTCCCAAAAAGTATCAATCTCTACACGTAGTTCCTCTCTGAATTTTCTACACTTTGAGATTAAAAGAAAAGATTAATGAACTTTTTACTGTAGTTAAATCTTTGAACATAGACTTTTAATATTATAGATAAACATGTTTATTTTGTTTCAGGTAAAGACAAGTCTCTCTTGTTAACTGCCTAAGATTTGTAGTCATTTTCTTTTCCAACCTAGCAGCAAGATGGGGGAACTCCTATTTTAGTTTCTACACCATTACGTAAGTCTCTTGTATTAACTTAAAAGCTTTAGTTCCACTTTTTAAGGAACAATAGTCAGACTGGAGACTAGTTCTTAAATAGCACATCACTGTTCTCACTGTTGATTTTATCATAAAGGCAGAGGTTATTGTTTGGGATGAAGCCTAAATTCATCTTCCTTTCCTTTTCTTACTCACCACACTCTTAACTGGGCCACTTATTTGAACGATGTGCCTACACCTCTTTGGAAATACTTCCTCTCGAGTATTACGGTGCCCAGGAGACTTGGAGTCTGTTTCACTGTGCTTACCTGCAGAGGGTGATGGGAGTCATACATTATAATCTTTGAACAAAGTAATATATGTTAAGAATGGATTTTTGAAATCAACCTGGTTGTATATAATCACCAAAATTTTTTTTTTTCCATTTGCTTTGTAGCCCACAAGACGATCTGCCAGATTATCAGCAGTAAGTACTATAGAGCCCCTTTGGTGTTCTTATGAATACATGTTCCCTTTGTCCAAAGCAAAGCAGCAAAAAGAATGAGCTTATTTATTTTCTTTCTGAAAATTACCTGGGGTCATCATTTCTAGCAGAATTAACCAGCGTTGCCAAGCAGTTCACTTGATCAGATGTGTCAGTGAAAAACAGTGGCCAGCCCCATTAGCAAGACTGTAAAGCCCAGGATGTTGTTTGACAGTTCTAGGTCTCAGAAACGAAAGACATACGTTAGGCGAAGTCCTAGCCTTCAGATTCTACCTATGACATGCTGAAGTCGACAGAATTCTGACTTTCTGTCCACGACCCATACTTCAGAACATTTTTCAGTCCAGTGTCAGAATGTTCTGAAAGTTGTCTGAGTCCATACACTTCAGCCTCATTCCAGACTTAGAGAATCTTTGTAAAAGTAATAATTCTACTTTGCACTTGAAGCCTCCTCCTGTGGGCCAGGCTCAGGGTTAGAGCGCAGCTGAGATGGGCAGATGTGGCTGAGCCTCAGACCTGAATGTGCTCCAGCTCTTCCTCATCCGTCCATGCTCCTTGCTGGCTCTTGTGCTCCTCCCTGCTGCTGGCCTCTTGACAGATCAGCCTGACTCTCTGGTGGAGGATTTTGGTTAAAATTCCTACAGCCCAGGCTGCCCACTGAGAAGGCAGGGGGAAAGGCACTGACACCTTGACCAACAGCACATATCCCCATGCTAGATACTACAGGAACTGCAGGCTACTCTGGCCTTCAGAGACGCAGGGGCTTCATCCTCAGCTCACGCCCATGCCTGGTACAGTGGAGGTAATCAAAGCAGAAATGGGCGTTAGGACCACTTACAAGTTTAGAAGCATAGCTGAGTTTGGGTTGGGTGAGCCAGTGTTTCGCGTGAGTCTCCTAAGGAAGCGATATCAGAGTCATAAGGAAGACTTAAGAGCTGGGGGCGATGTTGTGGATCTCTAGCCAGTTAAGGGAATAGACCTTGTACATCAAATGAAAACCAAAATTTAAAACAAAGTTTTTCCTCAGCACCAGGAACCACTGAAATCATTCCCTGTGCTGCCAACACAGAGCCTCAGAGGTCAGCAGGATTACAGACTGTGAAACCTCATTTCCTGGTCCCATCAAAACACTTGAGTGCTGGGTCAGGGGGAAAGGTCTGTCTTACAGAAAATAATATAAAAGGAAATTGTTTGCTATAAATTGAGAAAATGTGTGTATTACTGTAATATATCAAAGCTTGGAATAACAAAATTTTTTAAATTCTAAAAATTTAAGAGCTATAAAAGCTGCTGTATTTGGGAAGAAGACTGCAGATTTAGGGGCGGTAAGAAGATTAATAAAAACATTCCTTGCTTTTCAAGCTCAATTTTCTTTTTTTTATTTGAAAGGTCATTTCTAACAGCCAATCTTCTGGAATTGAACTGTCTACAATTTCACTTTATGCCCTTGATGAAAAGGGCCAGATTCAGAGCGAACCTAAACCACCTAGAGGAATTGGGGAGGAACATGTATTTTTCTCCACAGGGGGAAACCCTGGTCAGTGTTTTCTATTCAAAAACCATTCTCCTAGTGCCAGGAGAGATGTACACTTATTTTTTTCTAGCTCTAGGAGAGAAATATTTGCCCTAAAATATCTGCAGAAAACTCGTGGCTTAAACTGGTTATCTTTCCCCGGGGTCCCCATGTGCCACCTGGTGTCAGGCCCCTGGGAAGCTGGCCGGGCCTGAAACCTTGTGTGGAGGGGCACCATGGCCACAGGGCTTGTGGCGCAGTTTGCAGGGACTGGAGTAGGAGCACACGAGGCAGGCAAAAAAGAGTTTCCCAAGGGTTCTTTGGCTAATCATATCTGTGAAAAATCTTAAACATTGGGAGTGGACATCTTATCATTATAATTGTGTTCTTAATGAAAAGCTCTAGAGACAAATGAGCCCAGTGTCTGGGTGAGCCAGAGACTCTCACCTTGAGCTGGCATCGGAGATGATAAAAGTAGGAAGAAGCTTGGCTACAGAACTTGAAATCTACACCAGAAGTGGAAGGATTTGAAATGATTTTGAAATACTTCACAGGCAGCAGTCTTCATTACCCGTTGGACTTTGCCTGTGATTGTGCTGTGATTTCTAGACTGTTGGGAAGGCCAGTGCGACTGAATTCATTGAGTCATTTGGCCAAGGGCCTGACTCATTCCTCTTGCTGCTGTGCTGTGATAAAAGGAAGTACAGACACATCAGAGATAGACGCTTAAACTTGTTTCTAGAGAGCTGTCCTGGACCAGGGGATAACAAGTTGGCTTTTCAATCTCACCTACCGTTCTCTGTGAACCCAGGGTGAAAATAATTATGAAGTGCAGAGGTCTTTATGTTGTTACCGGGTACTGAAAATAGGACAGAACATTTTTTAAATGATCAAAGCCATAATCAAAATGGAAGTTTGTCTTTTGCAGTCCTTTTGTGTTCCTTCTGTTGCTGATGGTTGTCCTTTTCAATATTTGTGTAACTTAAATTGTCTTTGCAGAAACCTGCTCCACCGAAACCCGAACCTAAACCAAGAAAAACATCTGCTAAGGTAAGAGGTGCTCTTTCCCACCTTTGGCTTTTTTTTTTTTTTTTGAGACAGAGCCTCACTCTTTTGCCCGGGCTAGAGTGAGTGTCGTGGCGTCAGCCTAGCTCACAGCAACCTCAAACTCCTGGGCTCAAGCAATCCTTCTGCCTCAGCCTCCGGAGTAGCTGGGACTACAGGCATGCACCACCATGCCCGGCTAATTTTTTCTATATATTTTTAGTTGTCCAATTAATTTCTTTCTAATTTTAGTAGAGACGGGGTCTCACTCTTGCTCAGGCTGGTCTCGAACTCCTGAGCTCGAACAATCTGCCCACCTCGGTCTCCCAGAGTGCTAGGATTACAGGCGTGAGCCACCGTGCCCAGCCCCACCTTTGGCTTTTTAAACAATGAATAAATTATAATTCCATACCCCAAAATCAAGAAAAGTCCACATTTAATGATTCAGGCTAAAATGTACTGACCAGAAAACCATTACCACTGTTAAGGGCTTTCTTGAAAGGCCCAAAACAAAGTTTTATGCTTTACCAGGAATGTGTTTTTCCTTTGGTCAGTGAGGCACAGGAAGTCCAAATGTGTGGCTTTGAGAAGCCTCGTGTCCAAAGGGGGTTTGGCAACTGCCTCGTAAACATGCAGTTGGCCTGGCACTTGGCGGGGGTGAGCCTGGGCCCTGGAAACCCTGCTCCCCAGCACGAGGAGCGGGGGGGAGGGGCTTCTGACTTCGTATAACTGGTTTTAGCAGGCCAATCTCATGCATGACTAATAATAATGTTATAATCCAGTAAATAATACTAGCGAACATTTGTATGGCCCTTATACTATGCCAGACACTGTTCTGATTGCTTTATTCATATGACCCTCACATCAACCCTGTTGAGATAGATTTGAATATCCTGTTTTGCAGATGAGGAAACTGAAGTACAGAATTATTAGGAAATTTACCCAAAATAGCTTCTCTGCATTCTACCCTTAGAGAGAGAACATTGTTCTGTGTTGTGAATTGTTTGAAACTACGTGTATAGTGATATGAGTAGGTGATTCCAGAAGCAGAACTCAAGTCTATGGCTTGGTCTTAAAATCAGGAACTTTTTTTTTCCATCTGGGCTTCATTTTTAAGTGCTTTTCTAGCTTTCTAGTCCGGCAAGCCACATGTCTCCACGCGAGGTGTTTCGCTGGAAAGCAGCAGCGAGGCTGCTCCCGGCTGTTCCTTCCCCAGGCCTGCTGCTGCCGCTCGCCACCGCAGAGCCACGTCTCACCTTAGTGGGGGGATGTCATCGTGTTTCCCATGGGAGGGACTCTCCCAGCAGCCCGTTACATTTTCATAGAGACTCAGTGTAACTCAGTTGAAACCCGACAAAATCGGGTTCCCTTGTCTCCTTAAAGGCCACCATGGCGACTATGGTTGCACTTCCCCTTGTGTTTGGATGGAGGCTGGTTGATTTTAGCCAGCATCACACCGTGTCTAACATGCTCTGTTTCCCTGTGGTTTGATCCTCTGTTAGAAAGAACCTGGAACAAAGCTTAACAGAGGTGCTAAAGGGAAGAAGGAGGAAAAGCAGGAAGCTGGAAAGGAAGGTACTGCACCATCTGAAAATGGTGAAACTAAAGCTGAAGAGGTACTTTCCATAAATACCTCCCACTGATTGAATCAGTGTCTTTAAAGAAATTGCTCAATCCTTCAGCCGGTGATAGCATGTTCTTAATGTCTCTTTTTATTGCCTGTAATGTTATTACAGATCCACATCTCTCGCTCAACTGTTAATGTCTCAACCTCCAGAGGTACCCCACCCAGCACACTGTCAGTAAAGGGGCAGATTGAAACAGTGAGAGTTAAGGGTACAGTAGAAAATTCTGCATGTTTGCAGTGACTAGAATCAGATAGTAGTGTGGTGTTTTTTATTATGAACAGTGGGAGCTTGCAGGTAAGGCTTCTGTGGCTGTTCGAAAAGCAGAAAGCAATAAATGCAACAAAGTGTTTGCGTAATATATTCCTGCCTTGTCTGTTTTACACCCAGAATTGAAATACTGCAAAAAAAAAAAAAAACAAATGTTCAGAAGTGTGTGTGTTGGTGGGCGGAATTTTCTTTCGTTATAGTAGTTTTAGTAGTAACTATATCTTTTTTTTCCTTTCTTTTTCACAGGCACAGAAAACTGAATCTGTAGATAACGAGGGAGAATGAGTTGTCGTGAAAAATTGGGGTTGATTTTATGTATCTCTTGGGACAACTTTTAAAAGCTATTTTTACCAAGTATTTTGTAAATGCTAATTTTTTAGGACTCTACTAGTTGGCATACAAAAATATATAAAGATGGACATTTTACCCTCTCATAGTCATGCTTTTTGGAAATTTCCATCATCCTCCAGCAAAATAAATATCAATTTAATATTGGAAGCTGTGTGTAAAATTGATTCAGCATTCCATGCACTTGCTTTAAAATTTTAGTCCTGTGCATACTGTGGTGTTTTTACTGTGCATATTTGAATTTTTCATGCAGTTTTTCTAGAGCAATAATCAGTGGTGCTTTTGTATCTAGGTTTTATGTGGTTTTAATGAAACATGGATAGTTGTGGCCACCTGCTGACTATTTGTGGTTTAAAATAAAAGGTTTTCTTGTCTGCAAAATACCTGCCTCTTAGTATCTTTACTAAATTTAGGGAGTGTTTCATTTTATTGTTGCAGAGGATATAAAGAATTTCTGCAGTCTGTGCCATGGTGGTACCTCTAATAGGTCAAATGGGATTGTTTCTTAATTTTCTGGACTTTAATATTGATACTATTTAAATAAAATCATCTGTGGCTGCTAGTGTAGAAGAATTACATCTAATTCACTTTATATCAGAAGTGGCCAGCAATGATTACCACATAATAAAACTTTGTAAAACACATTTTTTGAAAACCCTTATAAACAGGATAGTGTTCTGTTAAACAAGAGCTAGTAAACTAGGTCTCATCTTTGAAAATCTCCCATTTTCAAAATAATACTAAGTCACATTTGTTATTAAAATACTTTCACATTCAATTGAGGACTTCAAAGCTTTGAAAGCTCTTTACCCAACATGACCACCTCTCAGCCTCGTATCAATTTGAGAATGAAGTTGGCGTAGGTATTGCAAGGCTCCTTTATAGGCTAAGAAATGGGAATGTGGAAGAGTATGTGGCTTACTGGAAAGAGAAAATCTAGGCTTGAATCTTTTGAATTTTAAAGGGTGTCCATATGTCTATGAAAGGACATAGCAGTGCCAGGAACAAAGGAGTTATATTATACACGTAAGTTTTTGTTGTTCATGTTTCTGAGAAGTTCGGTAACTGCATGAGCACTCCGGGAAAGCTGAATTCTGGGGATTCTGCATAAATGGAGATTTGAATCTTTTAAGATGGAGAGTAGTGTCTGCACTGCCAAGGGACTCTTGCAAAAAAACCGTTGTTCCTCTAAGCCTTGGATGCTTTTACATTGTGGTTATCAACAAAAACGAGATCCCTCCTCCAGCTTATATTTTGGGGCTAAGAACTTAAACCTGTGTCATTGTCCCAAGTCTGTCATTAGTTGACTGCAGATGTCAGCCCTGTTATATGCAGAATAATCTTGTTCATAATTTCCTTGGCTTCTTATTATGAAATATACCTTAATTTATGAGTTTTGGATATCCTGAAAACTACTTTTATCTTAAAGAAAAATTTCTGATATCCTGTGAACACTTTACAAAAATATTTTCAACATGCAGTTAGTACACAGTATATTGCTGGCTAGTTTCCAGTCCAGAAGGGGACTGTAAACTCCATAGGTTTACTTTTTTAAAAATTACAAAAGTGATACAGGTGATTTTTTAAAAAATAAGACATTACAATAATATACAAAGCAAAAAGTCGAAATCTTTCCCCCTTTCCTACATCCCAGAGGTAATCACTGCACACCATTTTCTTTAACTATATGTATCTCTATATGTGTAGTTGTATATGTGTATGTATGTATATGTGAACATACACACATACAAATGCACACATGATTTTTAAAAGAATTGTACTATACATCCTATTTTGAATTTACTCAGCCAGTAAACTCTGATTGGAGATTTAGATCATTTCCAATTACAGTGCTGCCAGTGATACTGCAGTAAACATGCTTGTACACAAAACTTTGCCTACTTACATATGTCTGCTCAACTAAATATTTTCCCAGAAATGCAATGTCTGGATCAAAGGGAATGCACATTTGACATCTTGACTAATGCCAAAAAGTTGTACCAGTTTCCACTCCCATCAATGGTATACAAATGCCATCTCTTCACACCTTGGCCAGCACTCTTATTTTGGTCAGTCTAATAAATGAGAAGTGTGCCTCCCTGTTTTAATTTTAAATTTATGTTATTACTATTAAAACTGAGCTTTTCTTGTGTTTAACGATTGTTTGAATTGCTTTTATGAATTCTGATTTTGTCTGTTTTTCTGTTGAGATTGCTTCTCAGCCTTTTGGCTAAGATCAAGTGTATTTTTCTATTGGGGAGTCCGTGTTTTAAATCATTATTATTCATAATGACCATTGATGCCATTACCTTTATTTCAAACAAAGATCAGGGTAGGTAGGCCCTTAGTATGTGTCTATTTAAGTACAGTATATGGGTATTATCATTACCACATTGTCAAAGTGAATGAACACTGTAGAGCTCACAACTACCCAGAATAATCCAGGAAGTCCAAATAGGTCCCCTAGAACTTGAAGACCTGATTAACACACTACCAAAGATAAGGACTGACTGCCTGCAACCACATGGAAGGTGTAGGAATACCCATCCACTGCCCTACTGCTAATTTGCTGAATTTATTATGTATATTAGAAAAAGGTCCTCTTCTGCAAGACACTTACCTGCTAATCTGCTAAAAAATCATAAAAACCCTGTGAATCTGCAATAACTGTGAGTCAGATGGTGTCCCCTGTAGTTGAGTTGCACTGCTTGTACAATCCTAAGTGGTAGGTAGTCTGCATACTTAAAATTCTCTCTGAAGGCTGCCCTGTGGATTCTGGTAGAGTAAGAGTGGGCTTCAAGGGGCACATGGCCCTTGAAGTCCCAATTATAAGTTCAGTGAAAAGAATCCGAACCAAAAGGAAAGATATATTGTTCTAACAATAGGTGAACCATTCCATAAAATCTTGAATGTACATTTACATAACTAAGAAGTTTAAAACGAAGTATGAAATGGTTTCCTTCTGTCCCAGATTTTAGGGGACTTCATTCTTGGCTGGAGGTACAAGTGCTATCCATTAGGTTGCCAACTGTAGCAGGCTTGGGGACGCCATCTCGACTCTTAGCTGTCACATGCTGATGTGTCTCTTCCTTGAATACGTTTCTCTTAACCATGAATTCCAAACTTATTATTATTTTTTAGTTATTACTTTATTCAGAGCATTGACTTAACATTTCTTAGAATGATTATAATGATTAAGATAATAATAGCCACAATTTATTTAATGTCCTGTAATAAGTACTTCACATAAATTAATTTGGGGGAAAAAGTTACAAATTCTTTAATTATTTTAATGTTCTTATCCTCTAGTAAAAATAAGCTCAATATTTCAACACCAAATAGAGACTTAGGTTCACTTAAAACTAAAAAGAGAGCTTTGCGATAATACGTCTCTCCCTCATGGGAAAAGAGAAAGTCTTTGAAAGCCCAATTTTAAAATGATATTTACATGTATATCTTCATGACTTTGAATTAAACAATGATTTCTTAGGTATGACATCAAAAGCGCAAGAAACCAAATAAAAAATAGGTAAGTTGGATGATACCAAAATGAAAAACTTCAAGGAAGTGAAGATAATCCAAAGGATGGAAAACATTGTCAAATCATATATCCGGCAAGGGTCTAGAATCCAGAATATATATAAAGAACTCTGAAAATAAAAAGACAAACCACCTTAAAAATGGGCAAAGATTCTAATAGACATTTCTCCAAAAACATATACCAGTAGCCAATAAGCACATGAAAGGATATTTAACATCATTAGTAATTAGGGAAAAGCAACTCAAAACCATAATGAGATTTCACTTTATACCCACTGGGATGACTATAATAATAATAAAAGGAAAATAACAAGTATTGGAGAGGATGTGGAGAAAGTTAAGCTTTCATTATTTGCTGGTGGGACCGTAAAATGGGCAGCCTCTTTGGAAAACAGTTTGGCAGTTCCTCAAAAAGTTAAACATAGGCCGGGCGCGGTGGCCCACGCCTGTAATTCTAGCACTCTGGGAGGCCGAGGCGGGTGGATCGTCCTGAGCTCAGGAGTTCGAGACCAGCCTGAGCAAGAGCGAGACCCCCGTCTCTACCAAAAATAGAAAGAAATTAATTGGACAGCTAAAAATATATAGAGAAAAAATTAGCCGGGCATGGTGGCGCATGCCTGTAGTCCCAGCTACTCGGGAGGCTGAGACAGAAGGATTGCTCGAGCCCAGGAGTTTGAGGTTGCTGTGAGCTAGGCTGACGCCAC
>RJWJ010006344.1:0-13254 GCA_004363605.1 Indri indri | reverse complement strand
ATACATGTCCATACAATGGGATATTATCCAGCCATAAAAAAGAATGAAATATTGGTACATGCTACTCCACAGATGAACCTTGGAAACAATATGCAAAGTAAAAGAAGCCAAACATCAAAGGCCACGTATGTGGAATGTCCAGAATAGGAAAATTTACAGAGATACAAAGTAGATCAGTGGTTGCCAGGGGCTGGAGGCGGGTAGAATGGAAAGTGGCTGCTAAGGGGTGCAGAGTGTCTTTAAGGATGATAGAAATGTTCTGGAATTAAATAGTTGATATGTTTGCACAACTTTGTAAATATACTAACAACCACTGACTTGTATTCTTTAAAAAAAAATGACATTTATAAGGCTACTGAAAGCACAGAACTTAGAATCAGGTCTGAGTTTAAATCTCGGCACTATTTCTTACTAATTGTGTGAACCCAGACAGGTCATTTAAGTTCTACTTCTCAATTTTCTCATCTCTAAAATAAATATAATATCTGTTTAACAGAGCTGTTAGAATTGAATGAGATAGTCTCTGTAAAATTACCCAGTGTGATGCCTAAAATACAGTAGGTTTTCCACAAATGCTAACTGAACTGGAATTAAATGGGTACAAATGGGCTTTGCCGCATGCTCTGATGAGTACACACCACATGTGTTTGTCATGGGCAGTCAGACTCAGGTCCATGAGTCTCCCTCAAACAGTGCAAAAGGAAGAATTGTGCCTCTCTTAGAAAGCAATATACTGGAATAGTTAAACTTGTGAACTCTGAAGCCAAACTGTCTGGGTTCAGTCCTGTCATTGTTACTTCTATATTTTTGTGTTCCCATCTGTAAATGGGAATAAAAATAGTCCTTATTTTATGGAGTGTTATAAGTGTTAAGTGGTACAAAGTAAGTGTTCAGGAAGTACTAATGTAACTGGCTCTATAAACAAATTTCAATGACTCCTATATGTATTTTTTTTTAATAATTTACAGAGGTACAAATGCTTTGGTTACATAAATTGCCTTTGCACCACCTGACAAGTATGCCCATCCCCCAGACAGTGCACACTGCATCCTTTAGATGTAGATTTACTCATCCCCTCCTCCCCACTCCCACCTGCCCAACACCCTATGAGTGTTGTTTCCATATGTGCACATTAGTGTTGATCAATTAGTACCAATTTAATGGTGAGACATGTGGTGTTTGTTTTTCCATTTTTGTGATACCTCGCTTAGAAAAATGGGCTCCAGCTCCATTCAGGATAATACAATAGGGAGTTCATCACTTTTTTTTTTTTATCATTGAGTAGTACTCCATGGTATACATATACCACATTTTATCCACTCATGTACTGATGGGCACTTGGGTGATTTCCACATCTTTGCAATTGTGAATTGCGCTGCTATAAACATTCTAGTGCAGATGTCTTTTTCATAGAATGTCTTTTTTTCCTTTGGGTAGATGCCCAGTAATGGGATTGCTGGATCAAATCGTAGTTCTATTTTTAGTTCTTCAAGGTCTCTCCATACTACTTTCCATAGAGTTTGTGCTAGTTTGCAGTCCCACCAGCAGTGTATAAGTGTTCCTAACTCTCCACATCCATGCCAGCATTTGTTGTTTTGGGACTTTTTGATAAAAGCCATTCTCACTGGAGTTAAGTGATATCTCATTGTGGTTTTGATTTACATTTTCCTGATGATTAGAGATGAGCATTTTTTCATATGTTTGTTGGCCATTTGTCTATCTTCTTTTGAAAAGTTTCTGGTCATGTCCTTTGCTTACTTTTTAGTGGGGTTGTTTCATTTTTTTCTTGCTGATTTTCCTGAGTTCTATATAGATTCTAGTTATCAGCCCTTTATCAGATTCACAGCATGCAAATATTTTCTCCCATTCTATAGGTTGTCTATTCACTCTAGCGATAATTTATTTGGCTGTGCAGAAGCTTTTTAATTTGATCATGTCCCATTTATTTATTTTGTTGATGCTATGATTGCTTTTGGGGTCTTCCTCATAAATTCATTCCCTAGGCCAATGTCTATAAGAGTTTTTCCAACATTTTCTTCTAGAATTCTTAGGGTTTCATGCCATAGGTTTAAGTCTTTTTTTTTTTTTTTTTTTTGGAGACAGAGTCTCACTCTGTTGCCCGGGCTAGAGTGCCATGGCATCAGCCTGGCTCACAGCAACCTCAAACTCCTGGGCTTAAGCAATCCTTCTGCCTCAGCCTCCCAAGTAGCTGGGACTACAGGCATGTGCCACTATGCCTGGATAATTTTTTCCATATATATTTTTAGTTGCCCAGCTAATTTCTTTCTATTTTTAGTAGAGATGGGGTCTCAGTCTTGCTCAGGCTAGTCTCAAACTCTTGACCCCTAATGACCCTCCTGCCTCGGCCTCCCAGAGTGCTAGGATTACGGGTGTGAGCCACCGCACCTGGCTGGTGTAGGTTTAAGTCTTTATTCATCATTAGTTGATTTTTGTGAGAGGTGAGAAGTATGGATCCTGTTTCAGTCTTCTATATGTGGCTATCCAATTTTGCCAGCACCATTTATTGAATAGGGATTGTTTTCCCTAGTGTGTGTTTTTGTCTGCTTTGTCAAAGATCAGATGGCTACATGAGGATGGTTTTATGTCTCAGTCCTGTTCCATTGGTCTATGTCTCTGTTCTTGTGCCAGTACCATGCTGTTTTGGTTACTATAGCCTTATGGTATAGCTTGAAGTCTGGTAAATTGATACCTCCCAATTTATTCTTTTTGCTTAAGGTTGCTTTAGCTATACAAGGTATTCTCTGGTTCCACACAAAGCACAGAATTATTTTTTCTAGATCTGTGAAAAATGATGCTGATATTTAATAGGGATTGCATTGAATCTATAGATCGCTTTGGGCCATCTCAATAGTTGGCTCTGTGTGCCAAGTAGCTGGACCTAAGCCAAAACTTCCTTGCAGTTTGGATAACATTAATATTATTAGTCAAAATGTGGAGCAGGTAAGACATTAGCTCCTTTGGGGCAGGTAGCATTTTTTTCATCCTCCCTTTTGCCTGTAGGGCCTGATACATAGTAGAGACTCAATAAATACTTGTTGAACTGAACATGGTCTTCAATGGACAGGAAAGAATCAAACACAGGGTTGTTACCATCACTATATCCATCTCCAAGTTAAGCTAGTTGGACAGTGTCATCCAAACACATGAACCAGAATTCTGGCAAGTATTCCTTGGAATTAATGCAAAAATTAAGTCATCTTTATCTCATTTAGTTTGTATTTAGCTAAAGACTTTTAAAATACTGATACCATGACTTTAAGAACATCTTTCTGTTGATTGTGGTACTATTTTTGTGGCAATATTTGTTTAGCCTGTGTACTCAACATTTATTTTTGACCTAGATCCAACTTCACTTTTCTAGAAAAATTATACCATGATCTGTAATACCTTTTTTTTTTTATCATAAAGTACTTGACAATTGAACAGGAAATATTTCTTTAGAGATAAATACACCTGGACCTAGGTTAAGGGTCTCACTGAATTCCTTGAAGCCAATTCATAAACTCTGTGGATGCAAAGAATCCCAGAGGTCAACTAGTTTCTCTCTGATTTGGTGTAGATTCCCCTTTGCAATAGGACCAAGCAAAGAGTTTCTCAGACATTGAATACATCCAGTTTTGGAGAAGTTGTCACCCCAACAACTCTGAAAGTTACAAAGTACTTTCTTATTGCTGAGGCAAGTACACTCTTCTTGCAGCTTCCAATTATTGATTCCAGTTTAACTAGGATCAGGGACATATAAACTAATTGGATTCTTCCTCCAGTAGCTCCTCAGATATATGAAGATGTATATCACATCCCATCTGAAACACCTCTTTCTCTCAGCCATACTCATAGGTTATGGTTATAGGACATAGATCTCTTTGAAAAGTATGATACATTTACATGAGTCTTACAAGTTTGAATGGTTGAGAAATGGGAACAGAAATTTTCAAAGCAATCGCATTAGGTTGAACCATATGAAATGCCTATCTTCTCTTCTCATTTGGACTTGCAAAAACAGCAATTCCATATTGCTCAATCTACACTTTTCCCAGTTTTTCCCCCTCTGCAAATTTGATTAGTGTATCTTCTGTGAGTTCATCCTGATCTATAACAAATATGTTTTACCAAGCAAAGAATACTCCAGAATTGCCCCAAAGTCTATCTTCCAGGTTCATCCATTCATCAATAATATATTGAACATCAAATGGTAGGCATTTTGCAAGACACTAGGGTTACAGTAGTGAGGTTAATTTCCCCGCTCTTATGGCACTCAGAGTCTAGTGGGGTAAGCCAACATTAATTACATAGTAACACAAATAAATGTACATTTACAAGAGCCATTACCGAATTTTAACCTCTTCCATGGTAAACCTTTAATGTAGTTCCTCTAATGGATTTCATTTTGAGGACTACCTCTCGATGACCTTAACAGATGTTAGCCATAAACAAACCCACAAGAAACTAAACAAGTTAACATAGTGAATAACATTTTAAAAGTTTTATTCATCTGATTGCCATAGAGTGCCTGCCAAAAATGGCAATTTGGGTTTGGCATAATTAATGTTTAGTTGTACTTCCAAGAAATAATTACTCTTGAGTACTTCTTGTGGCTCTTGCACTGATGTTTTTTTGGACTAGAAGCCCCCATCATCACACAAATTACCTATGAAGTTTGAATGACTTGACAGGTAAAATAGAGTTCTGGGGGAATGAAGGATGAGAGGAAGGTGGCCTGAGAATCAGAACTGGCATTGACCTTAGTGATTATTTGACATAGTTTATTCTTAGAGCTGAGTCTCCTTTGAATTAAAAAAAAAAAAAGTTGCTTTTTTTCTGGAGAAATTTGTGAAATCTTTGAATGGTAGGATCTAAATCAGAATAAGGTGGTTCAAAAATATGCTTTCACTCTGATGGAATTCAACGTGAGAAACTGATAAAGAATGGTACTCTTAAAAACTGGTTTACTCAGTATATACAAAGCACCAGGAGCTGCATTTGACAAGCAACTGTTAAGCAGCTACTGTGTTCTGAGCCTTGTGCTAAGAGTAATCACAACCACAAGAAGAGATGTAATTTTTGGCTTTGTTCTTATGAAGCAAGACACGACTTTGGCCATATTCATTTCTGGATTTTTTTTTACACCAAAGTTGAATAACCATTCATCAAAACTGAGATAGAATAAAACCTTCTATTATTCAATGACTCTTGTCTACAGTGTGCCCCGTGGTAGACAGAAACAAATGGAAATTCTGTTGATCATTTCTGTCACAATGAGTTGTTTTTTCTCTTGCATTCTCACAGTACCTTTCTTGACCTATATTTTGTCCTTATTTCATTCATATTGTAGAACATTGTTGCCTTGTCTATTTCCACGAGTAGAATCTGAGCCTCTGGAAGCAGGTACTTATTCATCCTTACGTTTTCTGAAAACCCTAACTGGGTGCCTGGGACACAGTAATTGTTCAGTGAATGTTTATTGAAATGTTTTGGTGAGCTAAATGAAAAGTTCAAATTGTTCACCTGACTTTCAGAATACTATTAATCTTGAATCAAAACTAAAACACATAAAAAAGGAGAAAATATTTTCCAAGTGACAAAATTAAGTGTTCGACATGTATAGTTCAGACTAAAAAAGGCTGTAGGAGACCAGAGAAGGTAACCATCTTGAGCAGCTGTGGGGAGACAGAATGGTGGAGAAAGTGTAGATGCTCCCAATCCTTTAAGGAGGAACGAGTGGATCAGAGAGGAATGTGAGTAGTTGTTCAGACGACCTTTCCAAAGCCTGGAGGGAAATGTGAGGAGTCAAATATTCCTGGAGTAGGTTCTTCTCCCAAACCAAGTTTTGGATATTTGAGCAAATTGATTCACTATTTCATGCTTCCATTTCTTTGGTGAAATGATTGGGTTGAATTTGATTAATGACTTGTAAGACCATTTTTTAAAGCAATAGAATACCAGTAATACAAGTAATTCTTCCTTAGTGGTGGTAGGAGACCTTCAGGGACTCTATGACCCACCCTCTTGGCCATCACCTGACCTTTTAGGTGGCTGCTAGGCTTATCAGTTGAATCCACGGGATACAATGTGAAGACTACCACACCAAGGAATTTCTAAAGGCCAAGGTGACAGGATAACTCCTCCCAATGATCAATGTGCACAGTTCGTACAGGAAGACACCATGACTGAGTGGAGGGGTGATGGTGTGAAGCAGTGGGAACTGAGACTGAACACAAAGCACTGCACCATTCCTGGCACACAATAAGCACTCAAGAAATGCTGTGTAAATATATGTGGGAATGTGGCTAGGCACATGAGACCCACATGATCACAGAAAGCTGTGAATGGTGGTTATCAGTGTTTAGACTTGATTCAGCAAGAAACATGAAGCCACTCTAGATTATTCCATAGCGGGGACAGGATGAGCATGGTATCTGGTGAAAAGGAGTCAAACAACTAACTGGATCCCTCAATCAACTCATATTTACTCTTTAACTAGAATATAGTCTGGATATTGCATGTTAGGGAATTATTGTTAGCTTTCTAGGTTATGATAGTGGTATTACAGTTATTCTTAAGAAATGCACACTGAAGTTTCTCTGGATGAATGGTTCTGATAGCTGCAACTTATTTTCAAATACTTTAGTGAAAATATTATATATGTTATACATACACACATATGTAAACACATGCACATCTAGATAGTTGAAATAAATATGGCAAAATATTAATTGTTGGATCTAACGGTGGGTAGACAGGTGCTTCTTACATTATTCTTTTCTGCATGTTCATACATTTTCATAATAAAAGTTGGAGGAGAAGTATGAAACCATACTTTTCTTTGTTCCTCTTATAGGAGAAAGAGGACAAGGGGATAATCATAAACACTAGGAGAGTACTTACTTTGTTCCAGGCAGTATAATGAAGAATTTGGCCTGACCAAAAGAGAGGTCTGGTCTTTGTCCCCAGCTTCTGGGAGGTAACTTTTATACCCACGGAATTTCCTAAGTGAGAGGAGTGTCTTTGTCATTCACAGTGGGCCCCTAGACTACTCCTTATAGTTTGTGCTAATAAGGTTACTCACGGTGGACCCCTTGGGTCATGTGGTGCCAGCTTGATCTTGGAGGGTGAGGAGAGAGATTGGAGATTGAGTTCATCCTGCATGGGCAATCAATCATGGCTATGTAATGAAGACCCAGTAAAAACTCTGGACACTGAAGCTCAGGTGAACATCCCGGTTGTCAGTGTTCCATGCTATTGTCACACATTGATACCAGGAGAGCAGAACATCCTGAGAACAACAGAAGCTTTGCATTTGGAACCCTCCTAGATTTGGCCTTATGTGTCTCTTCCCTTTGGCTGGTTCTAATTTGTATCCTTTCCCTGTAATAAACTGGAATCATGAGTGTAATGGCTTTCAGTAAGTTCTGTGAGTCCTTCCAGTGAATTAGCAAAACTGGGGCTGGTTTTGGAAACTCCCTAAACTTGGCAGTTGGTGTCAGAAGTGAGGACCGTCTTGGAAACTATGCCCTTAGAATTTGAAGTCTGGCTAATTCCAGGTACAGGCATTCTCTTTAGTGCTTTTTTATGAATATTCAATACTCATGAGTATTAATGTGTCGTAACAGGTCCCATCATTTTGCCTGTTTTACAGATGAGGAAACTCAGGAACAGCAAACTAACTTGTCCAACATCACACAGCGAGTAAATGGTGGAACTAGAATTTAAACCCCGGAAGGCTGCTCCAGAGCCTGTGCATCTTGTTGATTAGGAAACAAATTTATATCAGAGATATATAAGTGAAAAGAATTCCAGAGTAGGTAAGTCCAGGGAGCAATGTAAGTCGAATCCTGTCCCCTCTGTTCTCTAATTACAGTTCTGCGTAATAATAACGAACTTTCTAAATGAGGACCCTGAAGCATAGCAATACCTTGTTCTCTGAAAGAAAGATTCAGTGATGTTTAGTACTACATGCTGTGTTTTCTAAGGCTGTTAAGTGGACTAATTAATTTTATAAAGAAGTCCAAGAGTTCTAACAGAATGGGCTTTCTCATTAAGTCTTCCCTTATCGAAGTAACCAGACCTCCACATTCTCTGACCATTCCGGTTAATAGTAAGCTTGCTATAAAATTTCAGTGGCATGGAAAAATGCTTTAGAGGAGAGAGTAGTCCCACATCTCTCCCCACTAATTGATAGTTGACAATAATCCAAATCTAAATGGCATGTGCTTCAGAATTCCAAAATAGGGGTGGTAAAAATTTCAATACCCTAAAGAAATTATATGAGGAAAGATCTAATATCTACTTTTCTGTTTTGAAATTCAAAATGCTCCAGTAGGAAAGTTCTCGTTTTAACAAACTACAAGTTTCAAGACTTTGCAAGCATTTTGATAATTTGTTAAATCAACTAGCTGAATATGCATTAAATAAACCATCACAAAAGATTGCAGATAAATGGTACTATATAGGTGCAAGCAAAAAGTGTGAATGACCCACTGCAATAGTCACTGAAGTTGGACATTTGCTTTTTGAATATGTGCATTGGTGTGTGAACAATACCCTTATACAGGTTGTAAGGATGCTATTCTTCTCTTGCCATCCCCCAAAAGCCTGGAGGTTCACTAGTGGGGAAAAAAGTTAGGCAGTGCCAAGAGCACATAAAAACAAGAGAAATTCGAGAGATTAAAATCTCTTCTGGTGTTTTATTCTGCAAAATGGAGCCTGACAGTCAAATGAATCTCTAAAAAGTTTTAGTTTATGCCCTTCCATCGAATTCCTTAAGTAGCTCATGTTCCACCTAAAACAAAAACCAGAAACTCCAAACATTGTGTTTTGAAATTACATTTTGCTCCAATCTCTACTCTAGTTGTTTTATGATTTGTTTTCAATCATTAAAAAAAAATGATTCTAAAACATGGTTATGCACTGTCTTAAAACCTTATGTAAGGAAAAAAACAAAACCAAAGAAGAGAAAAAAAACAGCAAAGGAAAATAGGAAACAGTGTTTACATGTTTCCACATCTATAAAATAGGAACAATAAAAGTCCCTATCTCACAGGGTTATTATGAGGATTAAATGAGTTAACATTTTTAAAGTACTTAGAACAGTGCCTGGCACGTAGTAAGCCATATAATTCTGTTTAATAAAACCAGCACAAGTCTAGTAAAGTAAGTGAACATCAGAAAATCTGCTCTGTCCTCCTTACAAGTAATTAAGTACCATGAGGCCATTCTGGAGGCAGAGAGAATTGAGGTACACTGAGAGAAATGTGTTTCAAGCAAGTCTTAGCTAAGCATGTTATTCCTTGGTTTATTTTCATTATATGAGTTTTTGATTCCTGCATACTTTGAAGTTTGCCTCAAGGGAAAAAATTGAATTGGGACTCTTTGTGACTAGAATCTTTGGCCTGGAAGGTTGGCGCCTTCAGCTGTTTCTCATGCCAAGCCTTTGAGATTCTGTTCCCGTTCCAAAAGCTGACAGGAGCTTCCTTGCAAGTTCCTCTGAAAGAAATGAATGAGACTAAACTCCAACAGATTTCTGCCTTTATAGACCCTTAACCAGCCTAATGAGCTTGGTGAATTAGCAGTGCGAAGGGTAGAGTGCAGAGTGCAGCAGGCCCCAGCTCTGGGGTAGAGGCACATGGGGCCCCACAGATCATGAAGTGGGACCAGTCCTGCAGACAGTCAAGGACACTCAAGAGAGTCTGCAGTGAAAAGACTACAGAAAAGCTGCTGCCATCCTTTGGCTTATTCCACAGGAAACGTGGTTTTTGAACCATGAGCCATGCAAAATTATATTTATACCCAGAAAAGGCTTCACTATGCCAAACCTAGTGGGCATAAGATACTACATCATTGACACCTTTGGACTTAAAAAAGAAAGATTGATTTAAGGTGATTCTGAGAAGCTCTTTTCCATCTCCAAAGGGAGGAGGAAAGTGATTGAAAACTGAAAATAGTAAACAGTGACAGTAGGGATCCCAGTCAAATTTCCAGGCCTTCTTACAATAGCTGTACTCAACCCTATCTGACCCACTCACTGCCTTATATAACAAATATTTGATAACATTCCCTTTACTATCTTGAAATAAACTCATAGATAATATAACCTACTTACGGGCATAATATCAAAAACTCAACATACTGCTCTAACTGTAAAATGAGTAATAATTTTTAAGTAATTTATAATAAACTGTGTATTCCAATATGTAAATGTTTGGGCATGACTTCACAAGAAGACATAATGGAATAGATAGATGCACAAAATAAGTTCAGATTTAAGAAAAGCAAGATATACTTAGTGGATTATCAACACACTTCCTTTACACTTCAAACTTTGAAATAGGGGATAAATACACTTCTATGTAGGAGTGGAATCACTGTGACGCAATAGCTGCAGTTGTATTGGAGATTCAAATTATGCAAATGGCATTGCTGACGGTGATGTGATTTTCTGAAATGGTGGACACAGTACTTGTTAAAGTTCCAAACTAAACACAATGTTTAAAACTGTGCAAAAAAAAATTCAGAATATTCAGTATGTATATTTTAAAACAAAGTTGGTTCTAGGCTTAGATATTTATAAACAAGGTTGCTTTTTTAAATCTACATCAGTGTCCAGTGGGATATGGGAAAGTCATGAGAGATGCAGGATAATCCTACATTTTGTGGGACTGTTCACACGTTGTAGGATGTCTAGCCTCTCTGGTTCCTGCCTGGGAAATGCCAGTAACCCACTCCAGATCCTCCCTCACCCACCTCCTGGGCTCTCATCATTGTGAGAATTAATTATGACTCCACAAAAGACTAAAACACCTTCTGAGGACATGTACAGGTCCCATTAAGAACTATCACTCTATAGGCTTGATAACCTCCCACCCTAAAGTCAGAATGGGAGTCTAGGGATGAGGTTAGACTTCAAGGGGTGGGGTCTATGCCCTTCTTTGGGAGTACGATGGAACAGGGAATCCAAGGTCACAAATCAACTTCCTTCTCTATGTTTCTCCACTCTTTTTAATTTACTTTTACCTTTTTGTAAGTCAAATGTTTTAAAAATCAAGTACTACATAGCAGTTGCCTGCTACTACACTTCCCCCTCAAATCCCACTCCCCAAAGGCATACACTTTCAGGTATTTTCTCTGGTATTTTGCTTCCATAATTCTAAATAATGTGCTTTTCTCCCCCCCCCCCGGGCTTCGTTTTTAAAATCATCATAATTTTTAATAATTACATAGTATAATATATATTATAAAAATAATTTGTAATCATTACATGTTATAATATATATTATAAAAATAGTTTTTACTCACAAATATTATCCATTGGCTTCCAAATAGGGAATCTAAACTTTCATACCAAATATACAACATATATTCAAATTAAGCTATTTTCATATAATGTGTTAGAAGTGAGTTTTTTTTAATTTCGATAGATTTAGGGGTACAAGTGGTTACACGGATGATTGCATAGCGGTGATGTCTGGGTTTTTAGTGTACCTGTCACCCTAATAATGTACATTGCACCCAATAGGTAGTTTTTCTTCCCTCACCTCCCTCCTACACTCCCACCTTTTAGGTCTCCAATGTCCATCGTACCACCCTATATGCCTGTGAGTACCCATAGCTTAGCTCCCACTTATAAGTGAGAAATGTGGTATTTGATTGCCATTCCTTCACTTAGAATAATGACCTCCAGTTCCATCCAAGTTGCAGCAAAATACATTATTTCATTATTTTTTGTGGCTGAATAGTATTCCATGGTGTACATACACCATATTTTCTTTATCCATTCCTTTGGACACATTGGTTGAGTCCACATCCTTCCTATTGTGAATTGTTCTGCAATAAACATACAATTGCAGGTGTCTTTTTGATATAGTGATTTACTTTCCTTTGGGTAGATACCCAGTAGTGAGATTACTAGATCAAATAGTAGGTCTACTTTTAGTCCTTTGAGAAACCTTTATTCTGTTTCTCATAGAAATTGTACTAATTTACATTCCCACCAACAGTGTGTAAGTGTTTCCTTTTCTCCAAATCTGCACTGACATCTATTGTTTTTTGGCTTTTTAGTAATGGCCATTCTGACTGGGGTAAGGTGGTTTCTCATTGTGGTTTTAATCTGCATTTCCCTGATGATTAGCAATGTTCAGCATTTTTTCATATGTTTGTTAGCCATTGGTATATCCTCTTTTGAAATGGCCTGTTATGTTGTTTTCCCATTTTTTGATTGAGTTGTTTGGTTTTTTTGCTTGCTGATTTGTTTGTGTTCCTTGTGGATTTTGGATATTAGTCTTTTGCTGGATATATAGTTTGCAAATATTTTTTCCCATTGTGTAGGTTGTCTGTCCATTTACTCTGTTGATTGTTTCTTTTGCTGTGCAGAATCTTTTTAGCTTAATTGAGTTCCATTTATTTATTTTTGTTTTTGTTATATTTGCTTTTGGGGTCTTAGTCATAAATTCTTTGTTTAGACCAATGTCCAGAAGAGTTTTCCCTAAATTTTCTTCCAGAATTTTTATAGCATCAGGTCTTACATTTAAGCCTTTAATCCATCTTGAGTTAATTTTTGTATGTAGTAAGGGATGAGGATCCATTTTCATTCTTTTGCATGTGACTCTCCAGTTTTGTCAGCATACTCATTTGTTGAATAAGGCATCATTTCCCCAGTGTATTTTTTTGTCTTTTGTCAAAAATCAGTTGCTTTTAGGTATTCGGTTTTATTTCTAGTTTCTCTATTCTCTTACATTAATCTATATGTCTACTTTTATATTGGTACCATGCTTTTTTTTCTTGGGAGACTTTTTATTACTGATCAATATTTCCACTCATTATTGATCTGTTCAGGATTTCTATTTCTCCCTGATTCAAGCTTGGGAGGTTATATGTTTCCAGGAATTTATTCATTTCCTCTAGATATTCTAGTTTGTATACATAGGGGTGTTCATAGTAGTGTTGGATGATCTTTTGTATTTCTGTGGTAATAGTTGTAATGATTGAGCATATTTGAATCCTCTCTCTTGTTTTTCTGGTTAATCTAGCTAGTGGTCTATCGATTTTGTTTATCTTTTCAAAGAATCAACTTTTTGTTTCATTGATTCTTTGTGGGGTTTTTTTTTTTTTTTTTTTTTTTTTTTTTTTTTTTTTTTTTTTTTTTTTTTTTTTTTTTTTTTTTTTTTTTTTTTTTTTTTTTTTTTTTTTTTTTTTTTTTTTTTTTTTTTTTTTTTTTTTTTTTTTTTTTTTTTTTTTTTT
>RJWJ010006343.1:0-62730 GCA_004363605.1 Indri indri | reverse complement strand
GGTATGAATATTAAAATCATAAATACAATAAAACAAGATAATGAGTGTCCTCAATTATAATAAAGCTAAAGCCCAATTAAAACATAATCACTGACTTATTATTCAGAATTTTTTTAGAGATCATATTTAGCTGATTTGTTACACTCATTTCCCTTTAAAAGATTTCATCATCACTCTTTTTTTTTGCATATCCACTTTAAGAAGATTCATTTATCCATCTAATTGAATAATTAGGCTTTTTTGATTAATTGTTTTAAATAGTTTCATGTCATGGGTATCTTCTTCCTGAAATGCTTTCATATTATCTTCTGTGCCTTGATGTTCCTGCTATAAATTACAAGTAATCACATCTTTTCACCTCTCCCTCTGGCACATCCAAAGAGGACTGGGTTTAGTTGGAGAGTTTCCTACTGGTTCTTCTCTCTATCCCTCACTTTCCTTTCTGGTTCTCACAGCTGCAAGCAGTTCTGAGCGTCATCATCCGTGATCATTTTAAACAACTAAGCTATGAAGCAATGGTGGCTCTTTCCCTTCTTCTGTTCATCCCTGCCATTGCATACAAGATTCACAGCTTCAAAGGTTTCCCCAGGGGTCCTAGCCCAGCAGAAAATCCTGATTATAAGTGACATTTGAGTGGATTTTTAGAATTAGTTTATTAACAATTATATCCAACCCAAGGCTCTTTATTAACAGTATCAAGATAGTTGCCCAGGACAGAACCCAATGCTGCTGTGTTATCTTGGCATGAAAGCAATTTCTCACATGGGAAATGATCTCGAAGATTATCTGAAGGTCAGCATGGAGAGTGATGCCTCCTTGCAAGACTGGAGAGTCTGAAATCAGGAAAGCTAGTCTGAGGGGTAGGAGTGGGACTTTACTTTGTGACAGCCACCTTGCTTCTCCCTCAGGATCAGACATTTCCATTTGAGAAATTAGACAGGCAAGTCTGTCTGCTAGGGCTTGACTGCAGTATATCTTCGACACACCTCACCCACTAATCCCACTTATACAAAAGAAGCTGAAGTGAAGCATTTCTGTTGCCTTGAATACAAACTAGGTCATCACTTGTCCCTAAAAGTAATTTAATTGACTCATAATCGTTTAGAATATTCCTCGAATATTGAATGTTGCTCTTTTACCAACAGACTGGTGCATTTGTAATTGCTTCTTAAATATCAACAATTCATATGTGACAATTTTATAAACATGGCACTAGTAGAATAATTGCAGCTTCTCTTATGGGCTGCTGAAAAGTCTCAGTATTGTGCTAAGGTGAGAGCATGGTACAATGTCTGTTTTATTTTCAGGAGTAAATTATGTCTGCCCCAGAAATAAAATGCAATGAGGTGAGGCCTTTTATAAATCTGGATTAGAACATCTAGTTTTGGATTAAAGCTAAACAGAATTGAGCTATTAACACTCCAGGAGGAGAGGGGAAAACAACTGCTTTCTTTCCCAATGTTTTATCAGTAATCATGCCATCGGGGAACAAATAGGGAGTAGCGTGATTATTAAAAAAAAAGAAAAAGCATCTGTGATTACAGAGTACAATTATTGCTATATATTGATTAACTTGGTTTTTTTAAAAGGTAATAACTATGTTACCATTTGATTTCTAATAAAGGAGTACATTTTCTTTTAAGGGCTTGTAATACCGAAGATTATGGGTAAGTCAAGTATCAGGCCAAGGTGATTACTTAACATCTGTGACCAAGGAACAGGCTAAAGGAGAAAATCAACCAACATCTGCACTGTCAGTAAAATACTTGGGGGAAAAAAACACAAGTGAAGTGTGATTAATCACCATGGATGTATGATTGAGTCAATTGACTGTTACTTTTTCATGATGATTAATCAGCTACAAAAATTATAATTGTCCCACTTCTAGTGGCAGCATGCTGTGCCCGATGACATCAGCTGGGGCTATAGATACTCAATGTGTGGTTTTCAAAAGAATATGCAAATACGACTGGGTAAGGAGGGGTGGGGCTTCAACTCCATTGTAAGAAACACCACGAGTCCTTGCCCTTCTATTATAGTTGGAGTTTTCTTAGCAGCTTCTAGAGAGGGCAGTTTTTGTGCTATTATGACTATTTCATAACCTCATCAAAACCACAAGGGAAAATTAGAGAAACCCATTTCTGCAAATTGGCCATTGTGATCTTGTTCAGGAGATGATCAGTTCCTCAGTAATTTATTTTCTTCCTTTCCACTGATTTCTTTTGTGATTAGTACAAAACGATGATATAAATACATGGGCAAAGAATGATACTTTTTAACAGGGAGTGGCTGGGGACCTGGGCTCTCAGTTCATTTGCACATTTGACTCCTTTAGCACATTTGTGGAGCAAGCCAAGAAATGGAAGTTATAAATGTCCGTCAGAACTCATAAAGGGAAGATCTGTCTACCAGCCATGACTCTGTATAATGCAGTGTCATCAAATTAGGCTCACTTGTGCATGTGAAGATTTTTTTTTTTAAAGACTACTTTCCACAATATTCCTAAAACTCAAAGGCAATAATAGATCTTTGCGGTTGGCTCTGCTTACCTATTCCTTACAGGCACTACCGAGAACCACGTGGTACAGAATGAAGCACTGTGCCCATGTTTCTCTACACACTGGGGTTTACTGGTAACACTAGAAATATCATTATAGGGTTGAATGTATCTTTTAATCATTCTCCTTGATCCACTCATCTTCTAAAATGGCCATCTTAAACTCATGGTTAACCTGAAAAGCTTAAGGAACTAGGGTCTGACAAAATAACCTAATTGACGAATTATCCCAAAGCAACTGGGTGTCATCAGGGTAGATGCAAACACACTAATGTACTCTGCACAGAGGCTGCACAAGGCAAAAACCCTGGTCCTCCATGCATTCACTATTTAAGTTTCACCATTTTTCACCCTGAGACACCAACTACTCTCAGAAAATGTAGCTGACATAAGACTTGAAATTCAGATTCTTGTTTAGACTTTCAAAATGGGATGATTTCTTTTTAAAAATCCTTAGAGATAACATCTTTAAAGCAAAAAAATCATCTTTTACATTCATTAAAAAAAGATTTCAAATTTCTTCCCAGCTAGTTCTAAGCAGGCAATACCTCTCTGAGCCTTCAGCTGTACATAAAGTTCCCACTAATGATCTGTAATGAAGTACTTCTTTTTGCACATCCAGCATTTTCCCTTTAAAGTTCAAGAAATAGCACAAATTTGCCAACACTATTTCCCTTTTAGCACACTGACTTGACTTCTGAACCGAAGCACTAACATAACTGGAGAAAAAAATACTTAGTAATTTTTCTACTTGCGGGTCTTAGAGTATCTACCAATTCCAATGCGAGAAGACATAGCCTTATGAGCAAGTAGCGCTCCCAATTTATTTTATTTTAAATAGAAATTATTAACAGCTCTTATATACACATGTTCTCTAAACCCATAGAGGCCTTCAATTTTATTAATATGAATCACTGAAGTCTCTCTAACTTCTTGTATTTAGATAAGAAAGAGAAACATGGGAGCTCCAGTCTCTTGAGCTTTCTCTAGGTACCTACTAATTGTTAATTATTAGAGACTAACTAAGTCACTGAAGTGAGTCATTTGGCTGGTGTCTCAAATGCTGTCATTTACTACTATACAAATCAGCCTGGTGATAGAGTGTCTTTAAATTAGGTTACAACCATGCAGTTATTGGACAGGGAGTAATTGATAAAACCATTAGTAACACTTGTAGAGATAACAGCTAGCAAAATCATGCAACCATAATTATTCCTAATGGATACACGCTATAAATTGTGACAAGAAAAAATCTTGCATTATCTTTCAATCAAATCTGACAGTTCTAGAAGATTACCTTAGACTAAATGCTTATGTATGAGAAAAGTGACCTATCAGAATCCTTTTGCTTTTTCTTATCCTTTTTTTCCCATCAAATTATGGGTTTTCTTTTGTAATTTCTTTCTCTGATAGCTTACAGTGTGAGTCAAATGCATGTATTTTATTTGTTCTTTTTTGTGAGCTTTAATATATATTTTTTAATCACACACAAAACACTATAAGACATTTCATAATGTAACATGGGCACAGTTACGGGTTGAGGCAAAGAATTCCAAGTCGTGGTCTGTTTTGAATATCAAAACTTACTATTTGGTAATATGTAACTTTTCTATAAATTTGATATCAATAATCATTTTAGAAAAAAAATTAGTGTTATAATTTAAAAAATACAATTGCTGACTTACTTTGATTCTCCTCCATAAGGGAGAATACAAAGAGATAAATCCCTGTGGAGAAAACACAAAGAGATAAATCTCTGTGGAGAAAACACAAAGAAATAAATCTCTATGGAGTAAATACAAAGATGAGTCTAAACATTAACAAAGCTTTCTCACTCTACTGATACCCTCTGTAATGGGGCATCCCCAAGACATATGAACATGGCCAGTAACAATTAAGAAAAACATGGCTACATCTTTTGTGAGTACAAAATTTTTTAAATGTGAAAATAAAATTTCCTTGTTTTAATTTATTTTGTTGATATGATTATCATATATTGCATAAAATTGTTTCCAATGACTTTAGTAGCTTTGTGTCTTTGCTTTATTTCCTGGTATGAAGATATTTCCATTTTTAAAGAATTATTGTCTTACATAAATTTCTTAGGAATCAAAGGTAGATAAATAATTTTCTAAAACTAAAACAATCTTATTTTAGGCAGAGCTATACCTATAATAGAATCCAGGTCTAATGGGTCTCAATCAGTATTATTTTCTATTAAACCAGAAAATTATGGATATTCTTAAACATGAAATAGACCCTATATGATTTCTTATTTGATAGTGTCCAAAATGTGTTTAGTTGATGCAAAAAGTATTAACAAGCTTACAGATAATATAGATATAAAATTTTGTAAAGGTAGACAACAAATACATGGCTTCTTTATCTTCTCTTAAAGCTGGATTTTGAGAAAGTGCATGGGGCGTAGTTTTTGAACTGTTTTTTAACTGTTATTAGCAGGTATTTGAATAACCCATAAATTACTCATACACATACTTGCACGCACACAGCTGCTGCTCAACTCACCACATTTTCCCCATTCCTCCCACGTTCTTGAGGGAAGAGTAGACTTGGATAGAGCTGCCCTTTACAAACAGGACTAACCCTCAGGAAGAATCTCACAGGTGACCCTGTATACAGACCATTAAAAAGAATTGAAAGAACATAACAAATAATAAATTTCAGACAAATATTTCTCTTTATTTTCATAAATTTAAGGAGAAAATTACTATCAAAAAAAAGGCCTGAAAGAGACATTATAAGAGCAGAAGGAAACAATAATAACGCACTCGAATAGTATAACATATAAGCCGACGGAGTTCAAAAGAGAAACTAAATCAAATAATAAACTCATTTTATAAATTAAGACTGCAAATTCGAGCATAAAGAAATAGATACTGGTGCAAGAAGTCAGAGTCGTGAAGTTCAGTCTTGAAAAAATTATATAAGACAGAATGTAAAAGAATAAAGAGGAAATAAGAAGTAAAAGGAACATTGAAATACTGGAGAGAGTTACGGAATATCCTATGCATACATAGTCATGTTTTTAAAAAAGATAATCAAAGCAAATGGAACATAAATAACAGTGAAAGGTGTAACAGAAGAAAACTTTCTTAAGGAAAAAAGAATGGGAAATAAGATTCAGAAAAAAGCACATATTTGGAATAATCAACAATTAGATATATTTTAATAAATGCATTTAAATGCAAAGATAAGAAAAAAATCCTCCTATGAGATAACGGTCAGATATATTAAATCTTGTAAGAGGGATGACCAAAAGTGTCCACAGAGACATTAAATTTCCAAAGACAATGAATGTGAATGTTCATAGCACACTGAATGAAAAACTTGAAAATTGACCAAAGAATTTTATGGTCTGTCAAGTTGTGGTATACGCATAAAAACAACAGAAAGATATTCCCAAACCTGCAAGAACCTGAGAGATAAGGAATCCAGAGGCTTTTGAAAAGAACCATTTAACAATAACATTTAGCCATGAATCAAAATAAAAACTTGAGAATGAGGAAGCTATAGTGTGAAATAATGATTAGAAACTATGGGTATAGAGCAAAATAGGAATCTCGACATTTTAATATACCTAACCAAAAATGAAAGATTGTCAGCAAGGGGATATGGAAGAAAATTTAAAGCTACTCATTTTCTTTATGTAAGGCTGTTGGAAGAAGATGTAAGTTTAATCATAATGAGGATATATTCTTGAAGGTAGTTAAATCAGTGAATATGGTTCTAGTCATTTCTCTTATTCATCCAACAAAAAAATCAAGGAAGTTCATTTTATCTGTGCTCTTCCAAATGTTAAAATATATTAAAATTAGTGTAAGAATAAAAACCCTTGTATATACTTAAAAAATTAGCAGAGGTAAGGAGGGGGCTCAAAAACAATAACAAAAATCATTATGGAAAATAATAAACTAAAACAAAACATCTGTTATAGTAAAATATAAATGACATGTATTTACCTATAAAAAGAGCCTTTCTGGATGGCATCAAATAATTTAACCTTAGGCAATGTATAAGCCACATAACTAACCAACACCTCTCAGATAGGTGGAAAGTAAAAGAATTAGGGGAAAAAGCAGAAAAAGAAGAGGAAGAATGGAAGAGGGGGAAAGGCAAGATCTTTAATAAATGTAAAATGCATTATAAAAGACAAAATTTCTAAAAATAAGAGATATAAGTCATAATAAAAACACAATTGTAATAAAGATGCATCAAATGTCATAGCATCAAAATATAGAGAGCAAAAATCATCAAGAATTACAAGGAACTACAAGAACACGCCTCAGTCACTAGCAAACCAAGCAGCTCAAAAATAACTATTGAGATCTAAATAAAATTATTAGCGACAGAGGTAGTTGTGTACTTGAAATCACTTAGTTTAGTTTTCAAGTGCTCATTGACCATATACAAATATTACGTAAATATTAGGTCACAGAGAAAGACCACAATTAAAAATGAGCACACTTAATATTGACTACATTCTATGATTACAGTGCAGTAAATACAGAAATTCACACTGAAATTGTAAGCAAAATTCCCGGGAACTTGGAAACTTCAATATATAAAGTCTCTTAAGAAACACAAGAAAATAAAAACTATAGAAAGAAAAAACTACAAACCAAATTGGAAACTACAGAGAAAACAAAATTTTGTGAATATACTGTATAGCGGAACCTATAGGACACAGCTAAAGCTATTCTTAGAGAAGAATTTGGAGCATTCATATTTAGGAAGTAGAGAAAGACAGTCAAAAGAGAAGGAAGGAATTAATTGAGATAAAAGAATAAGATAAATTGACAGAAAGCAGAATTATAGAATATATAAAAATCTTGCCCTCTGAAAAAGAAAAACAAAATATTAAAATTGATAAATCGATTCTTTGTGTTTGAAACACAGAGAAAATAAGAAGGTGGACTCACAATGTCAATTGGATAGAGAAAGGTGGAAGTAATGCTCTTGCCTTAGAATTTTTTTCACCTTGTTTTATTTATATCGAATAACTAAGAAAACACCCCAAGGGTTTTAGTGTTGAAATAAATTGCATCAGGTGTTTTTCTTACGGTTTAGCCATAGAAATATTTTGCTGTTCCATGAACATCTTCATAATAAAGCAATAAATTTGCAAAAGAAAATAAACAAAGGCAAAACAAAGAATAACAGAACAGCATACTAGGTGTGGTAAGACTTCCCCTTCGCACACACTTGTGCATTAATTTGAACTCGTTTTCTCCTTTTCCTTCCTTTTGAAAAGAATGCTTGAGAGCTTGTTTTATAGATAATTAAAATACTAATCATTTACTTCATAAATGAGTAGGTGGTGCTGAATTCACAGAAGATTAAAGTATTATTGCGCTTCTATCATTCTCTTCCTGTGCCCCATTTCCCCTTCATGTAAGCTTTTTTCTTTTCAGTATCTATAAATTTTCTTGTTTTTAAGGCAGCAGAATTTATGTTACCAATTTTTAACTGGTAATGTAATTATAATTTTTTTGTGTTTTATGTTTTTGTGTTTTATTGACATTATAACAAGCTTGCATCAAAATGTGTGTCGTTTGACTTAAATGTAACAAAACCTCACTTATAAATTTGTAAGTGCCCTTAGCACAAGTGGCTATTTAGTTTTCATCCCGGTGCAATCCACAGTTTTTTTAATAAACGGAGGTAAAAAAATAAGATGAGAAAGGAACCGCTGATCAAATTGAACCTCAAGCCTTATTTGTGTGTAATTAGCAAACATCATTTTTTGAGTGTTACTGTGATCTGGTTGTAGGTGCACTGAGGGAACATAAAGTAAATGGGTGCACAGTCTCTGACCATGGAGAGTATATACGCTGTTAGGAGGAAAGAATCATCACAGGAAATGATTTTAACACTCTTACAGAGCACATATAGACTAAAATAAATGTAAACATTGCAATATGATGAACAAAGTACAAGAGAGATTGGGTGAAGTAGGGTTAATCAAGAGAAGTCTCTGGCAATAGTTAAGTTTTGAACAGTTAAAGGATATGGAAAAAATTCTTTAGGAAGAAATATTGAAATGACATGTTCAACTGTAATTATTTTGTCTTTGTTAACTCAGGATTTCCACAAATCCATAAACATTACCAGATTAATTATAAAATAAGCCAATTTATCCTCACATTTACTCATTTGATTAACTCTCAGAGCAATGATCTTTCCCAATAAAAAAAAAAAGCATTTCAAATATGTTTCCATAACATAAAAGTCTTAACATATTGCCTTGTAACTGATCATTTTGATGTACTTTGTGACCATTAACTTGTTAATTCTCAGTATACCCCTTTGAGAAAGATAGAAGAGGGAATTATTATAACCCCAGTTTATTAGTCAGAGAATGAATCAGAGAAAGGTGAAGCACCTCATATCGGGTCATACAATTGGTTAGTAGCAGAGGCAAAAATGAACCATGTCAGAAGTCCCCAGCCATAGGCAACTGTGGCTGCCTTCAAAACATCAATCAGTGAACATATTATGTTTTTTTAATGACATGTTAATGGTTTTTAAAAACCTCTCCTGGTTTAGAATATA
This sequence comes from Indri indri, assembly GCA_004363605.1. Classification (NCBI taxonomy): domain Eukaryota; kingdom Metazoa; phylum Chordata; class Mammalia; order Primates; family Indriidae; genus Indri; species Indri indri. The sequence goes on along the minus strand of RJWJ010006343.1, from coordinate 53,600 downwards.
AACTGGTATGTGAATACTACAAATTAAGTCAGTTAAATTAGTTCCAGTGAAACCCTTTGTCCTTTAAATGAAAAATTAACCAACTTGGTACATAGATCAGAGCCAGACTAGCTTTAATACACTCAAATTCATATAAACCTCATACTTCCCTGGAGAAAGTTGAGTGTCTAAAGATTTAATTCAAGTTCCAAGGTCAAGCTAAATAGATCTGAATTTCTTCTTAAAATGAGAGTTTCATTCCAATAAGTATCTGACTTCAATTTATTGCTTATTCTCATATTGGGATGGCATGGCCCAGGTCACCAAAGAAAGATCAAATCACACATTGCTGCAAAAGAATGTCCTAGAAAGGTTATTTTTCCACTGGTCAGGCAGGGGGCAAATAAGCAATTAAGTGAGCAAGTCTCTCCAAGACGATGAGGAGGGGGGTTGGTGACAACTTGTGGTCTGCTTTGCATGGAGAAACTTGGGTCAACGATGCCCTACCTTGTTCTCCACAGGCTTGCAGTAAACGTGAATAGCTTTAATTGTATTTTGTGGGCTTGAAGGTGTTGAAAAACATGTGACAAAACAAAGCTGTTATAAATCAAATGAATTTTAAAAATCAACATATTTCTATTCCGTTTTTTTAAAGTGCCGTATTAAAAAGATTAGAATCCCAAAGTATGGAAAACCTCACCTTCATTCCTAATTGATAATCATGCTTAATTTTGCCAGCATATCCTTTAGCATTAGGTTTTGTTTTTGTTATTGTTTGTTTTAAATAATTCCACATTGTTTAGAAGCATTCTAACAATGCCAATGGCTGAAGTCTCTAGTTTTGTAATCATTTTACTCTTATAGATTTGGGAAGGTGGGTGCGTGGGTGGGTGGTTTCCCTGATTTTTAATTCACATTTCATTCTGAATATCAGAATTATTAAAGATAATAGGAAAATTCAATGGATATAAATCATGGTTTGTTGAAATTTCTAACAAAGTGTGAATACATAAAAACCTTTCAATAACAGTGATGACAATGTATGTTTTAGAGACAGACAAAAACAATATTCAAGAACCTCATCAGTGATGCAATGCCCCATATTTAATGTAATCTCGGATGAGACCTTATTAAATTGAAGGAAATAATGAATCTCAATTAACAGCGTAATTTTAAATCAAGCTTTTAAAAGGAACATTTAAAAGCATAACATAAATAGCAAAGTCTTGATTTTGTTACTAAGAAAATCAGAACTTTAAAATACATTTTAGAGAGATATACAATATCAAAAATGTAAGATGACTTTTTCATAGACCTTTGGAAAGTGATTTCAAAGACAAATATATGTAGATAATTAGAGCATATGTATAAGAATATGAGACCCCGAGTAGAGGGTGCTCTTTGGAGACCATGTCAAACTAAAGAAATTGCAGCTGGGATATGGCTGCTCTTGAAAATGTGGCAAGGTTGAAGAAATGAAGTCTGATGACAGACTGGAACACCTGAAAGTGTAAAGTCTAGAAAAAATTATTTAAGTAGATTGAGTTCGAGTACTTAAAATTTTAAATGGCTGGATAATATCAACATGAACTGCTATTTTCAGCGTGACACAGGAAGATAGAACAAGGACAACATAAATGACAATTAAAAGAGAACAAATCCAGAACAGATGTAAGTATTAGTGCTGGGAATAATAAATGTGCAAAAAAGGAGAATATTTCACAAGAAAGAATATTATAGCAAAAATCCTGAGGTGGGCTGGAACAAAAGAGGAATTCTAAGAAGAAAAGTTGATAAACACTCCTGAGTGTGCAAACCATGCATGCTCTTTCCCTCTTAGTTTTCCATCCCTCATAGTTCAGTACTTAGCATTAAGAAGCAACTCAAATATCCTTGCCAGGTACCTCCCAGCATCCAGCACAGTGGTGAGCTCATAGCATACAGACAATGTTTATTATAAACACTTTTTAAAAGTCAACATGTTGGTATAATGAAAAAAAAAATAATATAGTTATCTTAACTAACTTGCATTACTTTACTAACACAAATTAAAATTTAAAACTCAAGTAGACAGTGTTTTAGTCAGTTCGGTTTGCTATAACAATAAACTATAGGTTAGCTAGCTTATAAACAACAGAAATTTATTTCTTACAATTCTGGAGGCTGGGGAGTCCGAGAGCAAGGAGCCAGTAAATTCAGTGTCTGGTAAAGACCCATTTCCTGATTCATAGATGACACCTTCTTGGTGTGTCTTCACATGGTGGAAGGAGCAAGGCAGCTCTCTGGACCTCTTTTATAAGGGTATTAATCCCATTCATAAGGGCTCTGCCATATAACCTAATTACCTCCCTAAAGGACCTACCTAGTAACACCATCACCTCGGAGGTTAGAATTTGGGTGGACATAAATATTCAGATCATAGTATCCAGCATTTAAAATCAAAACATGTCATTCTCCATTGAAAACCCAGTGCAGTGTTTCCAACTAGCTCTGCAGCAAGTTAAAGGAGGTCTGCAGACCAAAATGTGTTATTCACAAACGAGTATTGAAGTATACAGACCATTCCCTACTCTTGGAGATTTGCAATGCTCACAAGCTTAATAAAAGCCTCTGGGAAGACTTTCAGTACAAAATATAGGAATGCTTATTGGATTTAACCCAGTGTTTTTTAAATTTACTTATCCATAGTCATTTTCTTTAGAAGGTAGGATGGCAACTATCTATGGACCTCTCATGAATCTAGAAAACAGCTTAGAAAATGACAATGTAAAAGTAACCGGTCCTGTCATTGTCTCTGGTGGCCACGATGCAAGATGCCCATTCAGTCAACAATCTCCTAGAGACTTAGATCACAGGGGTTTTAAATACAACTGAATGAAGTCAAGAACTTTGACTTGCCCAGTTAATCTAAATTCCTTTGAAGTCCTCAAACCAACTTTGCATTACCAGGAACTTGACAGACCATCTTAAAAGGTCCAGAATGGCTCTGGCCTCCTAAAGATAATTTCTGTACTTCCAGACCCTTCTCTTTGCTACTTTCACCAGCATCTTTTGGCCTCCCTGACCATCTGAACTGCTCCTTCCTAAACATCCCAGTTTCTCTCGTACCTCCGTTTTTTCTACCACACCCTCCCAGATCAATGTGACTCTACCTTTTCTGCTCCTATGCTGGGACAAGCGGGTATTGCTGGAGAAAACAACCATGCAGACTCAATCTCGAGCCCCAGCTATCATCTCCTAGTCTCCTCTACCTGTGGTCACATTGGTCCTTTTCTTTCCTCCACATTTCCCACAGCTAGTTATCTCTACTCCTAGCTTTATCTTCAACCTCTCCCATGTTACACTGCCAGCGCCTTTTCCTCAGCCTGAAAACATACTCGAGTCTCTCATCCTAGAACGTGTTTCCTTAATGCGCTATTCCCAACTAGTGACTGGCTGAGCCTGATATTCTCTTTTTCATCCAAATTCCTGGATAGACCAGTCCACACCCACCATTTCCATTTCTTCACTGCCTGAGCTTTAGTCCTCCACCCTCTCAACTCCAGTGAAACTATACTCATGAAGGTACTAATAATCCTTGAAATCCAAAGGCGGTATTCTCAAGGCTTTACTTAAGCGCAGCTTTCCCCTTCATTTTTGACATAGTTGACTACTTGTTCCGTCTTAAAAGTCTTTATCTCATCAGAATTTATTTTACCTCACACTCCTGGCTTGTCTTACATCTCCAATTGTCCTTCTCTGCTCCTTTGTGATTTCCCTTTCTTCGCTTTTCCATAACATTTTGATACCCTAGTTCTAGCCTTAGTTCACTACTCTTTTTATTTGGGGCACCTGCCCAAGGGATCTTACTCATGCTCATCTTTAATGGTTTCTCATTGCAAACTGATGTCTCCACATTTCCTCCTTGATTCAAGCCCTTTTCATCTCTTGTCTGGATTACTGAAACAGGATGCTAGTGCCCAATGTGATCTACCTAAATGTAAATATGACTCCATAACTCCTTTGTTTCTCATACCTCATAAGGTACATTCACAGGAGGCAGCAATCTGGCCTTTGTCTACCTCCCCAGCCTCTTTTCTCTCTATTTTTGCTGTAGAACCTCAAATCCAGGCTGATGTACCTAATGCACAGCTAAAGCCAAACACTGTGACACCAGTGCTTGGAGACAGAGAAAGGTTTATTCAATTTGGCTAAAGCGAGGCTATGGGAGAGCAACATCTCCTTGGATATGCCTCTCCCTCCAAAGAAAGCAGGGGATGTGGCTGAGGAATAAGAAGAGGATAGGGAGAGGCAATTCTGTGCTGTTTTTAGTCTCCGATAACACCTTGAGCAACTGGATTTCTGAGCGTCAGCAGCTAGTCGCAACTTTTTCAGGAACATTCATTCCTTCTGCAAAACAAACTCAGGTTCTCCTCGTGACCCTGGAGTTATCTCCTCCTGCTTGACAAAGAAACAGTACATGAGCAGTTAATAATTGCTGTGAGAACAAGGGTACTGGGCAGAAAGTAAGCTGTTAACACGTGCAAACAACCAAAGGTCTAGTCCAATTTTACAATTTTTCGGGCATTAAAAAATGCCGAGTCAGCCGGGCGCGGTGGCTCACGCCTGTAATCCTAGCATTCTGGGAGGCCGAGGCGGGTGGATTGTTTGAGCTCAGGAGTTCGAGACCAGCCTGAGCAAGAGCGAGACCCCATCTCTACTAAAAAAAATAGAAAGAAATTATCTGAACAACTAAAAATATATAGAAAAAATTAGCCGGGCATGGTGGCACATGCCTGTAGTCCCAGCTACTCGGGAGGCTGAGGCAGGAGGATCGCTTGAGCCCAGGAGTTTGAGGTTGCTGTGAGCTAGGCTAATGCCACGGCACTCACTCTAGCCAGGGCAACAGAGTGAGACTCTGTCTCAAAAAAAAAAAAAAAATGCTGAGATACTAAAATCTCAAGGGGCCTGGCTACCCTCTCAGCCTCACTGAAACGCTTCCTTCCATACAAGCTTGCTGTAATACTCCGAAGACAATATGTCATTTATTGCTTTTCTTCTTTGCTCACGATATCCCTGAAATGTGCTCAAAGATCACCACTCCTGCTCCAACTGCTCGTTCAGATAACTTTGGCTCATTCTTTAAAACTCAGCTAATGCGTTACTTCTTCACAGAAACTCTTCCTAAGTCTCCCAAGTTGCCTTAGTTATCTTTCCTCTGTAAACCTTTTTGCTATATATAGTTTGCTATAGATAGTTTACCATAGATAGTTCGCGTCACTTACTGCACTATAATATAATTGTTATAACTTTGTGTTATTATTTCCTCCACTAGATCGTGGATTCCTTATGGCAAAGTGTCATATCTAGTACATTTTATATCTCCAGAGCCTGGCACTCTGCCTGAAACAAGGCGGTTGCCAATAAATGCGGATTGAAGAAGATAATGAATGAACAATACCAGCTCAGTTCATGTAGCCCACTGCAAAATAGAGCGTTGCTGCCTCTTCCTGTAGATGACAAAATAGAAAACTTCCACAGACACCCAAATGATGCATTCCTCCTTTAAGATATGTAATCATCACATTTTTTCCATTATTTTGAATTTTTATTTGAATCCTATTTTAAATGTACTTTGAAATCTTACGGTTTAAAGGAAAGTACAATGCATCGAATCCTTTTGCAAAGCAAAGAATCTTCTAAACATAGGAATTATTCCAGTCCCTCTTCTTTCCCCTTTCCTTTCCGTATAAACGACCTCATTTGTTTTTTTCTACAAATCTGAATTTCCAGATATCTGGTTGCTTAAAGTAAAATATATCTTACACTAAACCGTACTTAAGAGTTCAGGAAAACAGCCAGCACAGAATATGTGATTAAGCTTCACGTTCCTTGTGGCTTTTCCAGTTTTGTGCCATTTGCTCATTAGGATAATGAGGATTTCAGCAGTTCCATGGAAAAAGCTTTGAGTTCCTCTGGTGAAGGGAATCATATAAACGTAAAGTACCCTTCAGAACACCAAGTGCAATATTCAACACTAACTTACGTCTTACTGTCATTATCTTTTAAAAAAAAAGTGAGTGGATTTTTTTTTTTCCCCCTGGAATTATCTTCAAAGACTTCTTTGTAGTTGTATTAGTCAGGAAAAATTCAATGTCATAGCCTGAACTTTCCTTTTTCCCCACAAGTCCATATATGTCCCATTGTTCCACAAATAAAGAGAGGTGACTGGATGATAAGGGGATTTTTTCAGTCATTTTCAATTAGCTGCAGAATGTTTCTTTACAGTAGCTTGGTTTCTGGTTAGCTGACCCACAGAACAATGACGACCACTTTACACTGCAGAGACAGTGCTGACAGCGGGATAATGAGAGAAACTGTCTCGGGGTTTCCCATTAACAAGTGTAACCAAAGCCCCCATTGGCCTTGCTAATGGGTAATAGCATATTACGCTATTGGTGAAGGCCTTTAGGAGATGGCGAACAAAGTTGCTTAATTAGTGGCATCTGAAGTGTTACCTCTACTGCTCTCCTGAATCTTCAGTTTCCCTACAGTTTCTAATTATTTTCCTTTGAGTAAGAATACAGTACCAGATTTCCCAACTTGATTATGCCTTTCCCCCTCATCTGAATGGGTAATCAAGCACTACTTATTTCAATCAAAATACACTCAAATAGAACCTAACCACAGACGTATGAATACAAGCAGTTCTAGTATTGATATTGATTTTCCAGTAAATCATCTTAAGCCCAAATGATCAAAAATCAAGACAGGTCAACATCAAAGAAACAGGAATATTGGCATGAAAGCAAGCTCCGTTGATTGGTACAAATTAAAAGATCATTTATTAGTGATTATGCTGTATAATACTGCCAGTGCCAAATGAATGCAATTAAGATGAAATGGGCCCCTGCAGCTATAGGGGTTAATAAAGACTGAATTCCTAATGATTTTTCCATTAATTATGAAGATGTCCACAAAACAGCCTTAACAAAGTGGTGGCCACCTCAGACAAATCTTTGTAATCTGGGTAAAACACCTTCTTTAATTGGCATATTACTAAGATAATGTAAAGATTTCAACAGTTCCTAATCATCACTTGCTGGATACAAGGAAGGTAGAAAAAGGGTTTAGATCTTATGTGAGGAACAAAAACATGAGTGCTGACGTTTTGAAAAATCTGAAATAACTCTTATGAGAGTCTGGTTAATGACATTGTTTCAAGTTCGGGAGACCAAATATAAAGAGAATCTTTCTCTTTTACATAATCAAATTACTCCCCCATAAACCTACAGAGTTTTTCTCTTGTCTATAGATGTGATTTCTGTAAGCCCAGAAGCAGAGAGGAGAGAATGAAGGAGGAAAAAAGGGAGAGAGAAAGAAACGAAAAAAAAAAAAAATAGAATGGGTGAATTAATAAACAATTCTGACTTGGATGAAAAGAACACCACATCTCTTCTAGTAATGATCATGGACAAGAGGAAATCATTCCAAAGATGTGCGTTCAATTTGCATTTCAGCTTAGATATGGAATTGAATCTGTGGCATCCACTTCAACCTAACAACCTGCTAGTCCTATCCATTGTCAGTCTAATTTAATTCCTATGAAACCAGAAAATATGAGATCTAAGTTAAAATAATAAAATAAAATATAAAACCCAAATCTTTTCGATTAATGACAAGTTGGCTAACTGACTTCAGAAAACAAAAATTTGTATTTTTTTCAGAAAAATATTTTACAATGTGCTTTTTAAATTTAGTAATTTTGCAAGTTTGTACCCTTCTTTAAAAACCATCACATGAGGCAGTCAATGCATCATGAAAAAAAACCCAGCTATGAAGAAAGATCACTAGGGACGTGCTCATAATGAGCAAGGTAAAGAGCCTGAAATGTGTGTGTGTGTGTGTGTGTGTGTGTGTGTGCGTGTGTGTGTGTGTGTGTGTTGGTGAGAGAGAGAGAGAGAGAAGGGGAGGGAGGAGAGAGAAAGAGAGAGGGATTGAAGAAAATTGAAATCTTCTTTCATGTATGATACAACTATAAAAATCTCAACAGCAAAAGAGAACATGTTTAAAGAGGCATGACTTTCTGATGAGTTTGTGTCATGGTCGACACACTCTAAGAAAGTACGTGCCAGTGGTAATACCTACTGGTCACATCATCTCTCCTCCCTGAAGCTGCCCTCTCTATGGCTTTTACCTAGGGTCGTATGGCAGACATTTCTGTGGGTAAACTTGTTTGCACCCACTTTAGAGATGTGACTCGATGCACATGTGTGCATGACCTACACCTGACCATCTGCTGTTCTGATGGTCTCAGGCTGCGAGGGGCAAACACTGCACAGATGTTCCTCAGAGCCGGTCGGTGTGGATTCTGCCTCTACTAATTACAATATTGTTGACCTTGAGCAAGTCACTTCACTTTTCTGAGCCTTTGTTTTCCTATTAATACCTGTGAAACGTACAATTAATATATTCAACTCATGATTATGATACTGATTCTAAACAAAATAATATAAGTAAAGGTCTCAACACAATGCCTACCACAGAGCAAATATTCGATAAATGATAACAATATTTTGTTCCCCTCCTTTAATTTTTAAAGATTATTATTTTAAAATCATTTTGATATTATTTTTAAACTTGTGTTGCTCAGTAAATTAGAAACACAAAGCTCTAGAGAGCCTCATGAAATCTTGGGTAGGCCTGGAGTTAGATAATCATGAAACTTAATTTTCAACCTAAGTAGTTATCAAAGTATGCTCTGAAAACTGTTACTATGTTTGCATGTACACCTATTTGTGATACACAGATATATTCTGTTCCCTGTTTTATATATTTTTAATTACATGATAAATATATAATAACTAGGAGAAAGAACATTAGTGGAGGAATTTTCTTTTAAATCTAATATTTTCAGTGAGATTTCATTGTTACTTCTTGTTCTTCAACCCTGAAAAATAAACATAAATATTCTTTTGGGTTTTTTGGTGTGTATTGCGTGTCTGCTCAATTATGATATAAAATATATTTCTTCATAGATGTGAGAAAAGCTTGAAAGCCATTGGACTGGAATGTAAGCTTCTTAAGGACAGGGCAGAGTCGTTTTCACTCTTTGTAAAGCATCAAATATACCGTCAGGAGTAAGAAAATTGATAGAAATCACCAGAAAAGAGGCTTGCCTTAAGTCAGAATATATGAAAAATTACATATTTGTGGAAAAACACTTTTCCTAGGAGAGAGGAGCTTCAGCCACAGCCAGCGCTTTTACTTTCCAGCTTTGATAAGCAGCAAAATTTCCAGCAATATTAAAATATAAATATCTCTATGAAGATTACTGCTCTGGAGGTCATTTTCTGATTTCCTTTAAAGTCATCCAGTTCACTCGAATGTATTCTTCTGAGTGCCTTGACGGCCTTCCTATTATGCTTCAAGGATAACCACAAGGGCTATGTAGCAAATGTGGATTTTTTTTTCTTTTTGAGGAGGAACTATTTCAAGTAATGCAAAAAAGGGTTATATCCTCTCAACCTCAGGCTTGAGAAGCAAGCGAGCCTGCCTAGCTACTGTAACTGAAGGAATTTTCAGAATTATTATGGGGCTGGTTGCATTGGACTTCTTTTTTCTTTCATTTCTTCCCCCACCCCCCCACACCCATAGCTTGAATTTGTGCTTTTCCTGAGATGTGGTTTTCCAAATTTTATTTTTATTTTGCACATGTTGTTTCAGACTGGTGAAATGTTCATGAATAATGCTAGTTTATTTTCATAACTTTGTTTTATGAGAAGAAAGTTGCCGAGAGACATTTTCTCAGAATGAAGCAGATATGTTTGGTAGGTGAGGACAGACAGATGGTGTCAGGAGAATTTCTGTGTTATAGGGAAGGATAATCAGGGCTGTGCTTTCCCAGATATCCACAGCCAGTCAGGCTCCTCTGGGAAAAGGTGCAATTTGCATGTTTCTTTCATCAAATTTTTCCGATGTCATATTAATGGTTCAAAGGAAGATAAGTGTTCCTTTTTTCTTTACTGTTGTTTGAATACTGAATGTTCCTTTTTTACAGCATTTGATTTTATTTATAATAAATAAAACAACTGAAAGTGGTTACTCATGATACATCTCTGAACTGCTGGTCCAACTATGACAAAATAACAACTACGATAATTTAGTAACTTACATAGCATGTTGGCTAATTTGTACTTATCAGATACTGACAATGACCAATACCACTTTTCCAGATTGGTAGCAAGGACTCTACTTTCTTTATTTATTTCCATAATGAGGTTTGTTGCATAATATGCACTGTATACCTATAAGAGGCTTGTAAAATTGGGTTACTTTAGATATATTAATGATTTTGAATTTATAGGTAGACTTTTTACATAATCTTCAGGCAATCAAAAAAAATTCACAATAAAGTTTTGTTTGTAGAGTCCCCTCCTAAGTTTTCTTGGTAGCATCTTATTTGTGAACACTCAAATATATCAGAACTATTTCTTAACTGTACCAAAGAAGGAGACCTAGGGCATTTGGCTGCTATAAATGGAGCAACGTGTTCTTGGCTTTCTCAAGTTCTTCTCAGGTTCAAGTTTCTCAACTGATGAAATCATATATGTTCTATTTTTGAGCAAATCTTGACCAAATGCATATAGAATTTGGAATTAATCTTACTCTGCCTAGTGAGTACAATGTCCACCCTGCTTATGCTTCCCACCCTGCAAAAAGATCATTTCACATTTTAAAAATGCCCTTACACACCACACACGTGCGCGCGCGCACACACACACACACACACACCACACACACACACACACCACACACACACACACACACACACACACACACACACACACACACACAGAGTTCCAGCCATTGTGGGCACCTGCTGCTAAAGTTTAACTCTATGCTTCCTCTTTCCCTCAATCAGCATGAGCCCCCACCAAACCCGTCCCTGTGTACCTGTACTTCCCTGCTCTCCTTTCTCGTGTTCCATCACCCCCCAAACCCCACAGCCCTCTGTTAGTTGTACTGCAGATTTACGGCTTTCACTCAGTCAGCTTATATGTATTATATTAAGCTATATTCATTAAGTCCCAGTTAGTGGTTCGCGGCAGGTAAAGCTCTGGGGTATGACGATGAATAAGACGGACATGTTACTGTCCTTAATTTGAGTTCCTGACAAGTAAGTAAGCAACTGCAATCTAGTGTGACATAGGTTGTGAGGGGCACAAAGGAACACACGATGGCAAGCCCCACTGGGTCAAGTAAGAGGAGATTCACTGGACTTGAGGTGGCTCTGTCTGTGGCTACCTACTCTGACTGAAGCCAGCCCATCACGAAATGGGGCAGCCCCAATGGAACCCTGACTCCTTGGTCCTGCTTCACATCCTCAGTGGGAACTACTCTGCTCCAAACCAGAGGGACTAGAGCCATGACCCTCCTGTGCACGCTGCCACTATGGCCACCCCTGTTCTCTTTCCTTAGGTCACCCATGGCCCAATCAGCCTGCCTCTCCGAACACTGCTACTACCATATGAGGTAGACAATCTTAGAGTTCTTGCTCATAGTGTTGGTATTTCCACATCTGCCATTGTCCATAGTCAGTGATTTAGCTATTTTTAACACACACGTGCACATGCACATGCATGCCCACACAGATAGAGAAGAGCATCCTGCTTTGCAGTTGTGTGTACTCATATTCCTCCTTCCCACTACCCTCGTCGATGATCCAGATAACTTTCTCCAACTCTCTTAGCTCCTGAAAGAGGAGGAAGAAATGGGAATCATTAGGATCACAAGTCTAGACCTCCAGAGAAAAAGTTGAGACCTAACAAAGAAGCCATCGACTAGCTATTGAAGATTTAAAAGTACGAACTCCCTCATAATTCAACTGACTTGTGTTGATTGATTTATTTTTGCTGTTTCGGAATTAACACTAAATGTTTTCATTTATTTGTAAGGTGATCTTGCAACTAGCACTGTATACTGTGCTAAGTAGAAGTAGGAAGAATGCTTAAGAGGCAAGCAGCTGTGGCTACCGAACAGGGATAAAGCCAGACATGCACTGAATGCTTGTAAGTGAGCTCTGTAATAGCAAATCAGGGAAAAGGACAGGAAAGCCATCAATGGAGAATAGGAAATACTAAGGTGTCTATATATTATTTTAAATGACCTCAATAATGTAGCGTAATTGTAGACGTAACCTTGAGGATTGAAAGGGGAGAAAAGTACTGAAGATTTTTAAAAGTAGAATTGACCAATTAAAAGTTCTGTGTATTGTCCTTCTATTTCTTTAGTAAGCTATTGATCAGATGAAGAGAATTCTAGAAAAGGACACCAAATAAAGAGATCAGTATACCTATTTATCTACTCATCTATCTAGGATAAAAGAAATCGTGGTTTTCCATGCATTATCTTATAGCCTTTTTAAAACACTTTCTTCAAGTGCTAATTTTAACAAAAACACACAAAACAAAAGATCAATGAACCCCTAACATTTGTAAAGAAAGCATATGTATAGCCGGGCGCGGTGGCTCACGCCTGGAATCCTAGCACTCTGGGAGGCCAAGGCAGGCGGATCGTCCTGAGCTCAGGAGTTGGAGACCAGCCTGAGCAAGAGCGAGACCCCGTCTCTACCAAAAATAGAAAGAAATTAATTGGACAACTAAAAATATATAGAAAAAATTAGCCCGGCATGGTGGCGCATGCCTGTAGTCCCAGCTACTCGGGAGGCTGAGACAGTAGGATTGCTCGAGCCCAGGAGTTTGAGGTTGCTGTGAGCTAGGCTGATGCCATGGCACTCGCCCCAGGCAAGAGAGTGAGACTCTGTCTCAAAAAAACAAAACAAAACAAAACAAAACAAAACAAAAAAAAAACAAAGCATATGTATAAACAACTGAGATTCTCACAGGAAAGCAATTCATTGTACGTCAAAGACAGCAACACTGAGAAGGAACGTATTCATCAGTCTATTTATTTTAACACAAAAATATAGCATTTAATTCCACAATAAAGTGAAATTGACCATTCTATTTTGAAAGAGTGACACGATTTGATGTTTCGGATGTTCATCTGTTGTGTCACTTTTATCTGATGCTCTCTCAGTGCACCTGTATGGAAGGTGACTCATTTTAGCACCCTAGAAATTCTCTGTATGTGCACTGTCTACACAATGCAATGTAAGCTGAAATGTTGGGAGATCACATTTGCAGATAAGCCAGATAATAATGAAAACAGGAGTTCCACGCAGTTCTATACCCTGAGTGAGTCAGCGTTCTGAAGAAGATGCAAATAAAGCTGAGACCTCCAGACCTCCAGGAGTGCTTTCCTTGGCCTTCTCAACAGAGGACCTCTGAATGATGTGCCCACCAAATGCACAGTACAGTAATAATTGCATTTGATATAGGGCAGTGCACACATGGGGGGGATTTGTTTAAGAATCTTTTATTAATAAAATAGTAAATGTTATGTTTGAAAGAAAATGGATTAGATCAATTAATTATATCCTCCTGGAATCCCCCAGCTATTTCTCCTGAGGCTGCTTCCCTCAGTGTAGTATTGGGTCTATAAGCACTTGTCAACATTTTCCAACGACTAACAGAATCATTTGTGTTCTTGTGTTTAGATTGCAGAAGTTCAAACCTCTGAACTTTATTTGCTTTAAACTATAATTATTTTAGGTTAGTATATTAATGACAAATAATTTATAATAAAAGAAGCCACTGAGAGCAAGAAGGTTGGCAAAAGGACTTGGTCCTATTTCTAAGTTTCTTACAGATTCATATAAGTCTATAATCTCACCCTCCTACTCAAAGCTTTTGACTACAGCTTGCCACTAAAAATATGACTGTTAAGAAATTCCACTAATCCTTATATTAGTAACTGCTATGGTTTTTATTTTCAGCATAAACAGTCATGTTTTGTGAGGTACTAGTTTGGAGATAATATAGCAGTGATTCAGAGTTCAGACTTAGCAATAGATAGCACAGTGATAGAATTCTGCATCTTTTAATTTTTAACTTTGTAACCTTGGGCCAGTTACCTCATTCTCTTTATCTATAAGATGAGTACACTGTTAGCATTACATTAAGAATCGTCATGAAGTTTAAATTAGACAATGCACGTAAAACATTTCACATAGTACCCATCATACAGTAAGAGCTTAATAAATTGGGAATTAATATAATTAACCGTTATGGCTACATATCAAATTAAGGCAATAAATTGTGACATTAAAAGCTGCTTAAGGTGAGTTTGAAATAGTATAACAACAAAACCTCCAGCTGCTGAAACTAGGATTGATCCTAGGGGCAGACACTTCTGTATTGGAGGCATTAATGGCAGTATGTCTTTGAGTGATCAAAGAAACTCTTCTAGGTAGTGCTCAATCTGGAATACATTCCGCTTTCTGACTAAAGCTCCTGAGAGTTGAGCATGTTTACACCAAAGTAAGCACTTACAGAATCTACCATTTTGTAGTAACAGAGCTCAATAGTAATATAAAGAATTAAGTCAAACCACAGAATTGCTGTGTCTGGAGTCCGTGTGGCTGAGACATGAGGAGCATTTTTTTTTTTTTTTTTTTAAGTAAAGGCAGGAAGACTGAGAACGCTCTGTAACACTTTGCAATTAAGAGCCAAGACTTTGGAGCCAGGCCAACTGAGGTTTGCTTCCCCACTGTCCCACTTGCTGGCTGTGTGACTTTGAGCAAATGACTTAATCTTTCTGAATCTCAGTGTCTCACCTATAATATAAGTATAATAATGTTGATTGTAGAGTTGTGTCAAGGATTAAATTGAATAAGGAATGGAAATTACCTTGCGAATTTTCGGCTCATTATGAGATCCTAACTAGCAGCAATTACTACATGACATTTATGACATCAGCATTGTGACGAGGAGACAATCACCTATCCATTCATCAGTGGATATTGACTGAGGACCTACTGTGTAACAGGCACATGCTGATGTCATAAAGATATGTCTATGTGTGTATATATACATATATACATAAAATTGCTTTTCTGTCCCTAAGAATCCTGAGTGCTGTAACATAAGAGCTAGAGACACAAAGAGAAAAGAATATCTAAGTGGACTGAGGACCTGAGGCTAGGCTTATCAAAGGAGTCCAGCTTAAATTGAGAGTTGACAGATTAATTGCAGGGGCCAGGGGACTTTGTTCTAGAGGCCATTTCTGGGAGTGGGGACAACATTCTCAAATGAAGCATGAGCATGTGGCATGTTCAGGGACTAGATAACAAGCCAAACCAACATAAATTGAAACATTAGGAAAACACAAAAAGTAAGATTTTTTAAAAGTAAGAAGGGTCTTACCCTAGAACCTAAGTTCTAGTTGCAATCATCTAAAGCCTTCATTAATTGGTGGGAAGAACAAATTTCCATGCCAATGTCTAGGCTGACCTCTTGGCCTTCTGACTGAAAAATAAGTGTGACAAGTATTGAAAAACGGTAGTCTTTTCCCTTCTCATTTTCCATGTTGTGTTAATCTGATCTCTGCCATACCTTCAATGTTATTCTCATGTTCCTAAACTTATAAGCGAAAAAGAGAGGAAATCAAGGGGAGGAAAGAGTAAGCAAACATTTTATAATTTAGCAAGATATAGTAAAGGCACCCCATTAAAATCCTGATTATAAAGTTACTGTGTATGCATTTATGTTGGTGATGTGTACATAGTTTATTTCATGTGTACTCGATTGTCCGAAAATAATCTTATTTCTGTTTTTTAAAAATACAATTACTGGTTAAATTAAATCAGTCATGCTAAATGTGTATATAAGATACCACATGAAATCTCACACAGCATTGATGACCTATGTGCATTTTTTCATTTTACTCATGGAGAAAGTGAAGGTCAGAGAAATAATGTGACTTGCCCAGTTTCAAGGAACAAGGAGCAGAATCTTTGGGACTAGAACCCAACCCATGTGAGTCAAGTCTACGCTCTTTGCATTACATTGAACAGTACTGTGCTATACAACGGTGGGGTGGGGGTGGGGGCATGCCATTCCAAGGAAGAACCCGCCTTCACTTCCAGGCTTGGTGTTGCCTTGAATCCAGTTGCCCTGCTAAGCAAAGCCCTACATTAAAAAGGGGCCTTTTTTAAAAAAAAAACTGTATTTTTTTTCAAGTCCTAAAAACTGTTTGTTTCAGTTAAATTGGACCTGTGCTTCTCCAATATTTGAAGAATCAAAAATGTTTTGCCTAATGATGGAATTATGTCATAAAGACAGAATGAAAGCAGTGGATATGAGAAACGAAAGCACTTGAGATTTCAACAAAAAGTAAGTGAACAAAATGTCTTAACCTTGTTTATTCTTCCAGATATCTCAAAGTATAGCCAGAAATGTGGCAGGAAAGCTCAAGCATTAATCTAAATAAGCCATTTGCCTTGTAAATGGGGCCATTAATACTCAACCCAAGGTGGATGGTCGCCTGTTGTTTCCATTTTATTGTGTAAGAAAGTTACACACAGTGTGGATCTCACTGCAGCCTTCTGCAGTTAGCTGTGATTTCCAAATGGCACTATGTAAAGTAGAAATCTTATGAATTATTAGGTTATTAATAGTCATAATACATATTTCAAAATTGTCCACTAGAAATAGAACCAGCTATATTATTACTTAGATAAATATCATTGTAATACTTCTAGGATAATAATAAGGTCAAATTTATCCCTCAAACTCTATTGCTTGTGTTCTATTCCAATCAAGGCATATACGTTATTTGAATAAGTTAATAAATATCAGTGAATTGAACTTTGGAAAATGTTAAACAGATGAGCATGTGACACGAAGCAAAGTAGAGTGACTTTAAAAATTCCACAAACAAAGCAGCACTTATGTGTGTAAACACTGAGTGTGCTTTCATAGAGTACTCTTCGTGTTTGGGGGAGCATGTAATCTGTATTGACAATTAAGAAGATACTGCTCCCAAATCAACATATGAGAGTAAGAAACTGTAGAAAGATAACATGAGAGAAAAGTGACAAAGAAATTATAAAAAGGAGAAGAGGTGCTCAGGGGGAAAAGTCTCCAGCTGTTCTTAGCTTTGGTAAGTGCTCTGAACACAGTAGGGACACAATCAATGCTGTGACCAATGTTCTCATAAATGTAGAGAGTCTTGAAATTAATGATAACTTTAACATGTCTGAGGCCTTGAACTTATCTTACAAATTGGTCCTTGGAAAGAATAAAAGAAGAAAAATATTGGGCAATCAGGAAGTAATGAAGATCTTGTAAAAATAGCTATCTACAAAAGCAGGCTAAGTGAGTCCTTGGAAAGTCGGCATATCTACAAATCAGCAGGTCCAGATGATATACCTTCTATCTGTGGGATGAAAGAAACTGGCAAGCATGCTAACTGCATCATTTACAGTTATTTTTGAAAAACTGTGGGGATCTAGGGAACTACAAGACATGAAAAGGAAAGAAAATACAATGTTCTACTTACATTTACAAAAGAGATGAAAATGACACCCAGAAAGCTCAATAATAATTAAAGTTAGGAAAAAGGGGCATATTCTAATGGGCTACATAAAGATGGCATTTAAAGAATATATTAATATCCAGATAGAAGCATTTTTAAGAATAAAATACAAAAGGAACTTGAATACAAAAGAATTCGTATTTGAGTAACATTTCAAAGTGAAGTGTTTTGTTTGTTTATAATCATTTAAGCAAAACAATTTTTTCAAACATGAGCTACAGCTACTAGACAAAAAAAAGGTTGGGGGATTATAAATAGTAATTATGAAGTTATCATTTCAAAAATACTAAGGAAATATGACAGGTTTTAATATCATTCTTATGTAGATAAAATCACTGTGTTTGTATTGAACAAATGCTATAGAAAGCCTCTTACGTACCAAACACTATGCTGTGTGCTGGGAACATAAAGTCGAACAAGACAGGCTTCCTGATCAATTTCACAAGAAGTGCTTAATTAGCACAGAGACTTGCATATAGCATGTAATAAAGTTGACTGTAATTATTGCTAGTTATTAATTTGCAAAAATATTTTTAGATAGCGAAGTTATATTAGTTTTATTATTTGACCTGATAATTATCTTAATAAATAGTTTCAGATAGATAGATCAAAGGGAGCAATGCGTGAAATTTTAAGTGGGTGGGGATGGGATGGGCCACTGACCTTACCCTTTCTCCCCCTCCAGAATTGGTGACACTTGGCTTCAATCAGTTCTGTGGCCTCTTTTTTCCCTACATTTCAAAAGTTAATAATTAGGATAAATCTTACACTTGACATGCACATTGAAGGTATATACAGATTTTTTTCCTGGATTCCCATAAAGGCTGGAACACTAGCCTTAGTTTCTCATTCTGTAGGACTTATTTGTTTTGCACTTTATACTGTATTTAGATGAATTTTCATTTCAGAAATACCCCTAGCATTCAATGGAATTTCTTCTTACTCGTTTTGTGTCCTTTCCATATTTTGTGCAATTGTGTCAACAGAAGGTATTCTGGACTGTTATATCAGATAATAGGTTTCATCACTGAGATAGTGTTTCATATACATTTCATTTTGGGGATATTTATATTTGTGTTTCATTAAAACAAGTTTTTATGTTTTAAAATTGGATGGTTTGGGGACAGAGGTAGCCCTGACTTTAGCATATGACAATTTATGGATTGAAATGTATACTCTTTTGAGATAATTTAAGCTGATTATATTAAATAATCAGTGATTTTTACATGGAAAATATATTTTATATAGAAATTCTTATGCTCATAATTTTGTTGATCATATTTAGACAGTAGAGAACTCATGATTGGTGTCATATAAACAATAAGACTAATATTTCCTATAGGCCCTGGGGCATGTGTTACATCTTCAACCACTTGGTGACCATGCAAGACAGGCATCTCTCCATTTCTGTGATGTTAAGATGTCACTGATTATAAGATGTTCAGTAGTTATAATGATAGGGGATTTTTTTAGGAAAAGAAGCTGTATGTAAAAAATATATATCAAGTATAAGTTTCATACTAACTGTATAACTTTAAATTATGAAAAAAGTCACAGAACTGAGTAAATAAAGTATGGTTCCTATTTTGACAGATGTGGAAACTGAAATTCAAAGAGCTTATGTCATTTT
The DNA here is from genome assembly GCA_004363605.1 of Indri indri. Taxonomy (NCBI): domain Eukaryota; kingdom Metazoa; phylum Chordata; class Mammalia; order Primates; family Indriidae; genus Indri; species Indri indri. The sequence continues at coordinate 34,510 of RJWJ010006343.1, read as the reverse complement.
CTCAATGTCATAAAGCTAAATTTAATAATAATAAGAGCTGAGATTTATTGAGCACATACTCTGTGCCAGGCACAGTTCACATATTAACTACTTTTAAAACTCACACCAAATTCTATGAGATAGGTATATTTACTATCCCTATTTTATAGATGAGGGAAGTGAGACCCAAGAGAGGCTAAGAAATGGATGCCTATGCGGTTGAGAATCACTAAAGGCCCATGTGCTTCACACCTTCATAGACAAGGCTGTCCTGGCCAGCTGTGTTAGCCTCTGCTCTCTGGTCTCCAGAGATGTCCCCACAGGTGGGAATGGTCGATTCCGGGGCCATGTCTCTTCTGGTTGGCCTTGGTCCACTGAAATTAATGTTTCAATAACCATGCTCTTTTATGAGCTCCAGCAACAAGTCTTTTCCATTTTTGTTAAAAACTGAAACATAAATTGAAATAAATCTTAAACCTCTGTTAATTTTAATTGTCCTTTCAATAATCCTTCATTTTGCCATAACACCAATCACTCTTATAATATTTTGGTCATTTCATCAATGTGACCCTCCAAATCCTCAATGACTCCTACTGCTAAGCTCAATTTTTTGGCCTGTCATTCCAGAAACTTCGAATCTGGCACAGACTTTTCATGACCTTATTTTGAACTGGGTACTGGTGAAGAAAACAGGATTTTGTGTCTTGATGTTTGGATATGAATCCAAGTTGTACCATTTGCTAGCTGTGTAACTTTAGACAATAATTCTGCCTTCCCGAATTCCTGAAATCCGGTTTCTCCATCTGTAACACAATGCTAGTCAACATGTATTGAGTACTTACTTTGTGTCAAGCATTGCTTCATTACAATAACCCTATGAATTATCTTTCCTATTACACCTAAGAGGAACTGGGGTCTGAGACAGTTTTGTTTAATGGTCAAAGGCACACACATAGATAAGAGGGAGATTCAAGAGTTGAATTTAAGTCTTTTGACATTAGTGCCTGAACTTTGAATCATCTTTATTTATTGACTTCCATGACATGAGTATAAAAATACCACTAGAATACAGACTCCAGGAGAACAAGGTCCTTTGTCTTCTACACTCCTATATCACAATTGGGTTTCTGGGTGTATATGCAGTGCATGCTTCAGAAGAAATTCTCTGATGAAAATACTTTGAAAACCCCTGATTTATACCCATCATTTGGTAGATAATCAAGCATACTTTATAATAACTGTGTTCTGTAAAGAGAAAGGAATTTTGCCTGGCACTTAGCTGAGGTTCAATAAATACTTGTTGATTAATTCACTGAATAATAAATTCAAATTAGGTCATATACAAAAGTTTTCCTCACAGATGGATACTGTCAGAGTATCAACCCTTGTAAGAGATTCCCAGGGGGTTCAGTCTGTAGTTTTCAGCTCAGTCTAGAATGACCTACATTGAAGACACTGTTGCTCTTCCTCTTGTGTGTATCAGGAGACAAAGAAAAGGCATATGGCAACAGCCTGTGTACTAGACTCAGACATATCCGTTGCTTCTTGTTCAGTAATCCTGCCTTAGCTGTCAGCAAGCTCAGAGTTAAATGTAATGCACAATTGCAGAGTCCAGCTGTGCCTCATTGTTTCTGATATAATTATGTTCCCTCTTTCATTATCTGATTCATTTATTTTAACATTTTTCATATTCTATCTTTTTCAAGGTAAAAAAACTAAAAATTATTTTTAGAAGTATGGAAGTTTATGCATAATAGGCAAATAGATCACGAAATACTTGCAATATACCTACCTCGTTAATGCTGAATTCTCAGACTCCAGGCTCAGTCTGCTGAGGATTATGGCAGCTACCTGATGTCTTCATCCTTACTCAATGCCCTTAGAAGTGGACTTGTTGCACTGAATGTTCTGTACTTCCCAGATTTTTATAGAATTGGTGGAATCCGATTAAAAGAGATTTCCAGGCAACTTCTGCCTTATACCATACTTGCTTCTATCACTTCTCAACTACCTCTGCTCATGTGAGTGTGACTTCACCCTATCCAAAACCTTCAAAAATCCTGCCACAAACCTCTAAGACTGGTTCATTTTGAAACAAATTCCTTACTGTTGGGGAATATAAGATTACCTTTATTCACAGAAAATAAATTATTTTGATCCTAAATTTACAGAAATACACTGCATTGTGTCTGCATGAGACAAAACATTTATTTTTCAAGTTAGTTATTTCCAGTTTCAAAGTTCAGCTTTACTTTTTATAGTATTTAACTTCTCTGTGCCTCAGTTTCCTAATTCTAAAAATGGCCTAATAATGGCCTCCTCATATGGTAATGGTGAGGATTCAATTGAAATAATACAAGTGAAAATATCACAGTTTTCGTATATTCTTCTTTTGTTCTTTTCTACATTATTGTAAATTGCCACACACACAACATTCTATGAATGTAGAACATGAATCATCAAATACATTTTCTCTGAACAAGAGACAGGCAAAGGACTAGAGGAGGAGAAAAAAACAGAAAAAGAAGAATCTTGTCTTCTATATTTAAGAGAGAATAAACTTGATTTTTTTTTTTTTTTTTTGCTCCTATAGGGATAAAAAAGAGCAGTGGGTACCGGTTGGAAGGAGGCAGGTTTTGATATCGTAGCCAGAAGAAAATTCTAATAATTGTAGCTTTCTAATACTTAATAGGATGGCTCATTTGATGAGTTTCCCTTCATAAGAAGTATTTAAGCAGATCTTCATCTTCCAAGGAAAGTATTCTGTGTTGTCTAAACTCTCTGGGTGAGAGTTTAGACAACACACCTAAAGGGTGTCTCAAAGCACATATGCTGAATTCGAGAACAATCTGACTATAACGTCTCTCTGGGTTTTACGGTTCTGTTTGTGTCTTTCGTATGTTAAGGACTGAAAAGGCCATTTTTCCTGGGGGAAAAAAAATGACTATTTTTCAGTCAAGGGTACATCTGAGTTTCAAGATCCTAAATATTTATTCATATATTAAATATTTATTGGCTTTCGGGAACAGAGTTGTGAAAAGGAATAAAAAAGACATTTCCTCATTTGGATATTGTTTTACTCCTTCATTCATCTATTCATTCATATATTTATTTATATATTCATCCACCGATTACAATTTTTTTTTTTTTTACCGAACATCCTAGTAGGTTTAGGGAAATGTTTTAGGCTCTGGAGATATGCAGATGATAGATTTTTACATTTAAGTGGAGAGACCGACAATAAAGTTTTATAAATAAACTGAATAATTTCGATTTAACTCTGGGTGTTTTTTTTTTCATATTTTAGAAAACCAAAATAAAAATCAGCTTGAACTCCCTTCAAAAAGCAGAGCACAAATCCCTCCCAGACCAAGTCTCTGCTGAGGCTGGTGGACCAGCTGCATGCAGTACTCGCCCTCCTGCCACTCAGAAAATGCAACAGCTGTAGATCATTATCTTCAGGAAGCCTCTCTTGGTGGGATCTAAATGATGATGGTTTTATCTGAACCTTCTTCTCTGCTCAGTATAATGTATATTCAGACAGGTAAAACCATATGGTATGGTTCTCCTCCATCCAGGTAGAGTTATTTTTCCATTTTATTTGACAAGCATTTATAAAACTGCTGTCATTGGCAAGTCTCAAACCTTTGGAGTAACTAGGACTTAGAATTTCAATGTTTTGAGGATGACAGATGATTACTGCATGGAATCTATTAGTCATCCCCAATTTTTCATCTCTTTCAAGTACTTCTTTTGTCCATACTTCCATATGCATTAGCGAATGAATAAAGAGGAAAGGGAAAATGGACGGCACTAATAATTAGACCTCATAATTATTGAGTGCTGACCACATGCCAGGCACCGTGGGGTGTGCTTTATGCACATTATATTAGGTAATCCTCAGAAAAACCCCATGAGGTAAACATTATTATCTCCATTTGCAGTGGAAGAAATCGAGTCACTGTGTCAAGTAATGTGCCCGAGCTCATCCAACCAGACAGTGCGAAGCCAGGACAGGCACTCACTTCCTCCCTTGGCAGGCATCTCCCTACATATTTCCTACTCCAGCTTTAGGATGAAAAGAAACGTGGACTTAAAGGTTGGCTTTGTGTATCTGCCCTAGAACAGTGTCACTGTAGGTACCTTTAGCTATATGTGTAGCCACACAGCTGTGACAGAGAGGTAGATTTTCTAAGAAGCAATGTTGCAAGTTTTTCTTTAAAAGGTTTTCTTTAATGACTATGCCTTTTGTCTCACTAGACTGTCAATTTCTTTCTGATTTTTCTCTCTATGTTTACCTTAAAGAATAAATTCTTTCATCTCCCCTGAATTGGCTTAGTAATTTAGAGAAAAAGCTGGCTGATAAATCATCTCTAAATAGAAGAATGAAACTTCTCTTAATTCAAGGAAAAATATGCAAAAGTAACTGTCTTCTGGAAAAAAAAATTCATTCTGAATGGTTATCTAAAGTGAATTCCCAATATAAATAGCAGGGTATATGGCATTTTTAATCTTTGAAGAGGGGCTATCATTGTCTGCATGATTTTCTGTTAGTAATGAAAACCCAAGAAAATAAAGGTTAGCATTTTATACATAGAAGTATAATTGGGAAAATAAAAGAAGGGAAAGGAGAAGGTAGGAGAAGAAGAAAGAACAGTTAATTCCTCAGATAAGAAAGAACCCTTAGCCAAATCATCAAGGGTCATTTTAATTCTCATTTGTCACTTTTACCACCATTAAAAGCTTTTTTTTTTTTTTTTTTTTTTTTTTTTTTTTTTTTTTTTTTTTGAGGCAGAGTCTCACTCTCTTGCCTGGGGCGAGTCCCGTGGTGTCAGCCTAGCTCACAGCAACCTCAAACTCCTGGGCTCGAGCAATCCTACTGTCTCAGCCTCCCGAGTAGCTGGGACTACAGGCATGCGCCACCATACCCGGCTAATTTTTTCTATATATATTTTTAGCTGTCCAATTAATTTTCTTTCTATTTTTGGTAGAGACAGGGTCTTGCTCTTGCTCAGGCTGGTCTCGAACTCCTGAGCTAAGAACGATCCGCCCTCCTCGGCCTCCCAGAGTGCTAGGATTCCAGGCGTGAGCCACCGCGCCCGGCCCACCATTAAAAGTTTTTGTTAAAAAATGTATCCTGAGAAGGGCTTTCCCTGACCACATTATTTAAAATAATGTCTGAATTTTCTATTCGCTTACCCTTTTTGTCAAGAAATTATCAATTGCTGTTGTGAAAAAATATTTAAATATTTTTCTTCTTCTTTGTTTATTATCAATTTTCCCCATTATTTATTGTCAATGTTCCCCAATCAATTTTATGAAACAGAGACTATGTTTTATTCACTGTTCTACCCATAACTCCTAAATATGGGCCTGGCAAAAAGTATTTTTGTAGAATCAATGAATGCAGGCCAATGTTTTGAAACACGATCATATTTATTCAAGCATTAGAAATTTTTAATTACATATACTCAGCAAATAAACCAGGCAGCTTAGCTAGCATTCAAAGTTGTGGTGCACACTCATGTGCATACAGTCATATAAAATTCACTATCCCTTTTCAGTAATAATTCTGAGTGCCAGATTGTCTTATGCAATGGGATGTACATTATAAGCACAGAGAAGGTTCAGATAATATGGATAGTATGACCATAGTATAGAACCAATAAAATGGCAAGAATAAGAACTGATAAGAACAAAGAAAGGGCTGAAGGAATTTGGTCACTTTAATAAAAATGACTTGCTTGGCACTAGGCTTCATATTTCTTTGGGATGGCCAGGTTACAATTATAAAGGGATGAAACTGTAGTTATTGCTTTTTTTCATGAAATTTTAGACTTGATTCTATACTACATATCATATTTTTATTGCTGTAACTTCTGTTCTGTGTGATTCAAAAACAAAAAGGATAATTTAATGCTTTGTCTGATACCAAAAGCAATGGTGTGTCCACTTTCAGTTCCTGGTATTGTGAAGTGTATTATAATAGTGTACCTTGGTCTGTACTCTTCCTTGTTACTCCTGAATACATTAGTTATATTAATGTGAATCCTCTGCTTCGTAATATTTTGGACTGTAATTATTTTCCTCATTATTTCAGTACAACCATGAAAATTAGAACAAGCTATAAACCTGAGGTTTAAAAGAAATGAGGCCAAGCCAAGAAGACACTGGTGCATATGCAGTAGGATTTTAAAGGGAAATGAAACCATAGCTCCTTGGTCTGATATCCCTCAGATGATACTGCTGATTGGCATTGGGTCTATAACCCCAATAGGAAGCAGGAAATGAAGAGAATGGCACTTTGCAGGTTTTCCCAGTGGTACCATGCCCATCAGAATAAGTCAGGGAGAAATTCTTTGAAATACACAGTCCAAATGCAATGATGATAAATGAACAAAATGTGAGAGAATCAAGGGGACAAACTTTTGAGTACCTGAAAAATTACTGTAGCTGAGCTTTCATAGGCCCCAACGTATTGCGGCTCCCAACATAACATTATTGTGAAACATTCATGCTCCATGTCAAAGGGACGAACAGGGAAGAGACATGGAGTTAGGCCGGAAATATGGGGTTGTTTCCTGCTCACTGCTTCTGAGTCATGGGGCCTCTGGCAGGGCTCCTTTGTAACTCCTGGACTATAATGTCTACTTCACAAGGAGATGGTGAGCCTTAAGTGGGATAAAATGTGAAAATGCGCAGCATGGAGTTTAGCTACAACTACATTGGGTAAATGTTAGCTGACTCTGAAGGTGCATTTGATGTAATGGGTGTGTTAGTGGTGAAACAAGAAGTAGCTAGTCTGTCCTTTGTAACTTCTGAAAATCTATTTATAATTGTAGTTCATGCACATGTGTAAATGTGTGCATCATTTTGGTACCTTTGTCTCAAGGGTAAGAGAAATATTTCCTTTAGTAGAGGCCATAAATAATGACTACAAGTAAGAGCCTTGAAAGCCAGGATTGGTACCCCTTCACACTACCTTGAAAAGTGTTAGATATGAGGGATCATTGAAAACATATATTAAGAAAAGACTATGCATGGAGTTCAAAATGTTTCTGCACCAACATAAACTCATATTAATTTGTTATCATATGTCTGAACAGAATCTAGTTTGAGGCACTAAGAAGGATAAAACATCAGTTTAAAAAGAGCCCCTAACAGAGCAACATGAATTCTACTAAAATTGAAGCAGGAAAAAACATTGTTTATGGTGAAGCTTGGGTAGAAGAATGGTGAAATTACTGATGTTTTATGAAAAGTTTACGGGGACAATGTCCCAAAGAAATCAACAGTTTAAGCTGGGCGCAGTGGCTCACATCTGTAATCCTAGCATTCTGGGGGGCTGAGACTGGAGGATCATTTGAGCCCAGGAGTTTGAGGTTGCTGTGAGCTAGGCTGATGCCATGGCACTTGCCCAGGCAACTGAGTGAGACTCTGTCTAAAAAAAAGAAGTCAGTAGTTTACAAATGGATAAGAAGTTTTAAGAAGGGATAAGATAATGTTGAAGATGAAGTCCATAGCAGCAGACCATCCAAATGAATTTTCAATGAAAAAATTAATCTTGTTTATGCCCTAATTGAAGGGAATCAATGATTAACAGAATAAAAATAGCTGACACTATAGACATCTTAATTGGTTTGGCTTACATAATTCTAACTGAAAATTAAAGTTGAGCAAACTTTCCACTTGATGGATGCCAAAACTGTGCCCAGATCAGCTGCAGATAAGATCAGAACTTTCAATGGAAATTTGAAACAAGGAAAATCAAGATCCTGAAGCGTTTCTTCAAAGAACTATAACAGGAGATGAAACGTGGCTTCATCAGTATGATCCTGAAGACAAAGCACAATCAAAGCCATGGCTACCAAGTGGTGAAAATGGTCCAAAGAAAAGTGGATCCATCAAGAGCAAAGATTATGGCAACAGTTCCTTGAGATGCTGAATGTATTTCGCTTGCTGACTTTCTGAAGGGTCAAAGAAAGATAACATCTGCTTATTGTGAGAATTTTTCAATATAGTCAAAGCCTTAGCAGAAAAATGCCTAGGAAAGCTTCACCAGAGATTCTTTCTCCACCATGGCAATGCTCTTGCTCATTCCTCTCATCAAACAAGGGTAATTCTGCAAGGGTTTCAGTGGAAAATCATTAGGCCTCCACCTTACAGTACTAATTTGGCTCCTTCTGAATTCTTTTGTTTCCTAATCTTAAAAAATATTTAAAGGATACCCATTTTTCTTCAGTTAATAATTTTTTTTAAAGACTATATTGACATGGTTAAATTCTCAGGACCCTCAGTTCTTTAGGGATGGACTAAATGGCTGGTATCACCACTTACAAAAGTATCCTGACCTTGATGGAGCTTATGTTGAGAGTTTATATTTTTTAATTTCATCTTTTAATGCTATTTTTTCACCAAGTTCTTGAAGTCCCCCTGTATTTAATGATTATCTCCTGAAGCGAATGTAATTGATAAAGGAAGAAGCATGGGGAATCTCTTGTGAATATTTCCATACATTTTCTGGTTTTCAGAAGAGTGTCAAATCCTTAGAATTGTGATAAAAAATAAGTCTCAAATCTTGGACCTTATAACAATTTCTTTTATGTTCATGTTACGTGTCCATTGTGGGTCAGTTGCAGCTCTGTTCCCCTTCTTCTTTGTTCTGGGACCCAGGTTGATGGAGTACCCCTTTTCTAAAACATTATCGAACTTGCAGCAGAGATACAAGAGTGTGGGTGAACTACAGAATGTTTTTTAACACTTCTGTTCTGATGTGTCACATGCCTTTCTGTATACATTTCATTGACCAAAAGGAATTACTTGGCCCCTCCTGATGTGTTATCTGTCTGCTGGGAGGGGCACTGCCAGTTACATAACTAAATCTAAAGTTGCAGGGAAATATAATCCAAGGGAGGGTGGCAAATACTTCCAACAATAGTATAGTATAATATAGTTAATAAAAACAAAACAACAAGAAACCAAACTGAAAACAAAAGAAAATTGAAGTAAAAAAATAATTTCTATACTATCTTCACCAAGTTCAAAGTGCAAACTAAATTAGCATTTAATTAACATGTAACAAAGTAGTATATTGCATGTATATGTTTATACTTTTAAGGATGTATTATGACACCATGCTCATTTTTATTACTAACTTAATGGGTACTATTCTCTTGTGCTGCTTTTTAACCCCAGAGTGTCATTTTGATTACTGAAGAGAGAAGGATAGAAACTTCCTCTGGAATCACACCACTCAGTGGTGCCTACCACAGACAAAGACTTGAAGTCTCTCAGTTCAACCTGGTATCTCCTTCTTGTCAACTATTGTAGAGTGGAGTAGTTAGCTTAAAACTGACTGACTGTAAGTAAGATAATTTTATGTCATAAAAAATGAGCAAGTTATCTTATTTCTCATTAAAATCTATCCTAAGAACCATGTTCTGTATTTTGTCTAGAATTGGTGGTTTTGATTTCACAGTGAAACTTTATCCGTTTCTCTCTTCACTATACTCCATGAACCAGGTAATAATGATGTCATTTATTTTGGTTTCTCCCGTTAATGTGTTTTGGAATTGGTTCACTTCTGCCCTCTCCCCTGTGTATGTGTTGCTCATTCAGACCTCTCAGGGATAAAACCATAGGCAAGTTCTCCAAATGAGGTGTGATTGCTTTCTTCAGAAAATTGCTTCACACTTTAATTATTTTTCTGACATTTTCACCAATAAATAATTAGAAGTTTTCAAACAACACAACATAGAGTTTGAACTCTGAGCCTGGAGGTTAGGAAGCCTTTCATTTATCTCTGTCCACATGAGGTAAGTTATCAGTTACTTGCTTTTCAACAAAGACCCATTATAGGAAAATTATATTCTAAAGTAGTTGTGCTTAATGAATTTTGCTTAATCTTTGCCTACATTTTATTTGCTAAATTTTATGTTCATGACATTTTCTTCTTCTTCTTCTTCTTTTTTTTTTTTTTTCATTGACAGAAGCTGCAGATTGTCCTGAAAAGCTATTGTGGTTCAATATGGCTGTCTTTCTTGACATTTACGTGCATCTCAACTTTATTTATTTTACTGCATAGTATTTAATACCTAGCTGCCTGGCTGGAGAAATGAAGATCGCACATTCAGCAATTTATGCAATCCCAGCCAAAAGACTATTTTACTGTCTGTTGAATAATTAGCAATGTACGTGAAGAGAGAATATACAGTAACTTGCCTGACTTTGAGCAAAAAAAGATTAGAATGACAAATAGTCAGACTCTAGGGTCAAATGCTTTGCCAGTAGTTGCATATGTTTATGCCAAAATACATAAAGAAATGTCACTTCAGCACATGAGTGATGACAAACACTCCAAGTGGGGCTGCAGTTCATCAATCATTTCAAATGCGCAGATTGGGTTTACCTATATAAACAAAAGCAATAAAACTACTCAAAGCCTCACCTTAAACAATTCAAGCATGACATAAACACTGTTACTGCACAGTCAAGCCCCATTTTACTTGAGAAGTAGTCAGAAATGTCCTGACAAACTATGATTTATTAAGATTAATAAAGCACGTCTTTAATAAAAAAGTTCTGCTAATATCTTGCATAAATACAGGAATCTCATTCAGCATCTTAGCGAACCAGAAAGCATATACGGCAGGGAGTATGATTAACGAACCTTAGAAATGTAGATTCACAGTCATTTTCAACAAGTTTTCAGGTTCAGGGTGGTGAGCATGGAGAGAGCTGGAAGCAAGAATCTACAACAGGTAGGTTGCTCTGAGCTCAATTTTAATGATTCATTAAAAAGAAAATGAATTAATAAAACCTATTACATGTTTCCAAACCAGCTTTTTTCTCCCCAGGATGCTTTTGAAACATTGATCCCTTAAACATTTGCTAATGTTTTAGGAGAATTAATACTATATTATGGTGTCTCCTTGGTAAAAAGAAGGCCAAGAGGTTCAAGACCATAGATCATGGAGCAGATTTGAAGTCAGAAATTCATCAAGGTTACATACCCCGTATCTTCTTTGGGAAGGTGCATTTGTAGGCATAAGACCTATATTCTTTTTCTCCTCTTCCATCAGCGTGTCTGACATTAATGCTACAATTGGCTTTTCAGGAGATACAAGCAGAGGTGGAAAGCAGTGATGCCACTGTTCTAGAATTAAGAAAAATTCTGCTCAGATGAAGCAACACAATCTACTGATAACCAATGAAGGCTCTTCTGGGTCTGTTCATGGAGAAGTTAGATGTTTTTATTTTATTTATATTATTAAATTTTTTTCTTTACTGAGGTATAATTGACAAATAAAAATTGTCATTTATGATGTACATGTTTTGAAATATGTATATATTGTTAAATGATGACCACAATCAAGCTAATTAACATATTTCTCACCACACACAGTTACAATACTTTTGTGTGTGTGGTGAGAACATTTAAGATCAATTTTCTTAGGAATTTTCAAGCATACAATATATTATTACAAATTATAGTCATAATGCTATACAATAGATCTTCAGAACTTATTCATCCTGTTAATTAAAACTTTGTAACCCTTGACCACAATCTCCCCAAATCTCAGATGTCTTGATTCCCGAAATGAGGGACTTGGTTTATTTGAACTCTATACTCTCTCAAATTTAACAAGAGGTGAGAAGGTTTCTCTTTCCTTAATGTCACTGAACTTTTAAGATGCAATTGAACGATGGGAGGAGGGAATCTCTCTGTTCAGGGTATAATTGGAAGATCAGAATCCTTGTGGCAATTTTTTCTTTCATGTGGCCAGTTTTGTAGATTTAGAGAGGTTTAAAGAATCCAGGGAAGATTTAATCCATATCTGAAATGAACTGAATTCCTTATGAGAAGTTATTTTGTTGTCTTGCCTCCTGAGAAGTAGAAAACAAATTCAGTGGCCATGAGATACTTCCAGTATCACACATCAGGTGTAACCTAATGATTACACTCAAACAAGAAAGTAGATTAAAATAAACCCTCCAAATACTCCAAATTGATAGAAAACGGGGAATGCATACATTAGGATAACAAAAGAATGCTACTTTAAAACACAAAATACTTGGCTTGCCGAAGTGGCCATTCTTACGTTACAGATCCCAGGTCGTCCACATTCCTTGGAAATAACAGTGCGTTAGGAATCAAGAAACTGGGGCATGATCCAGGTCTGCCACAAATTCAATAACCAATTGAACATTTGCTAGGGAGAGACAACCTGAAAGTTGTGAGAAATTTAACGATGAAACAAGACCCTGTCTCCAAAGAACTCACAGTCCAATGAGGAAAAAAAAAAAATGACTATTTCCCCTAGAAATTAAAGTTGGAGTTGCCATGTAGAAAAAGAAGAGCCTTGATTCACAGAAAGCTTTATGTAAACTTTAGCTTCATCACTGTCCAGACCCAATTACTGTGAAACTCATTCAAGTTGACCTTGCTGATTTTTCAGCCTTCTTTTTTCTAAGTGTCATTAGATTTTAATTTAGCTCTTCCCCCAAAACTTGTTTGCATCAAATTAAAAGAGCAAGTGGAATTTTTCTTTACAAGTCTAAGTAGGCAAATTGAGCTGGGAGCTGATACGCAAACACATTTTTTTTTTTCTTTCTCAAAACTACCTTGTAGTAGGCATGAGTAATGTCCTGGTCTGGGTTTCCCTAAAAAGCAGAGCCTGAGATGGCACTAGGATTCAAGTAGATTATTGTTGTGTGAGATCTCAAGAAAGAGGAGTATATAAAACGTTTACAGGGTTTATCAACCTTAGAAAAAATGATATTTGGTGTTAGATAATGTATTTTTGTAGGAGCTATACCATATATTGTAGGATATTCAGCATCATCCCTGACCTCCACCCCCTAGATGTCAATAGCCTTTACCTCCAAGTTGTGACAATCAAAAATGTCTCCAGACATTGTCAAATATCTCCAGAGGCTTGAAGGAGGGAGCAAAATCATCCACGGTTGACAAACACTGGCTTAGAATTACGCCTGAAAGGAAGAAAAGTCAATGCAAGGGTATGTTATTAGGTTACTCACTGCTAAGTCAACTGGGGCTCTGTCTTGCTGAGGACCCTCTGAGTATATTAGATGTAACTATGCTTTGTTCATCTGAGGCATAGAAGAAGGGTGTAATTTATAATAATAAATTATAATTTATTATTTTTATGTAATAATTTATCTATTGGGTCACATTAGTCATATGTCAAAGAGCACCCCATGGGGAGTTGATGCCTTGTACTTTGTGATTGTGTCAGAATGGCTTGGTTGGGTTAAGTAGGAATCCTAGAAGTCATGAAAGAAGCTCTAGGTCAAAATTCAAGGAAATGCATCCAAAGCCAGGTTACACCTGTGTGAGATTGGTTGTCACAGCCAGAGTTGGCATAGAAAGTGGATAGATGGGATAAGAGGTGGGGTTAAAAGAGTGTCAGCTATAACCTAAAGACACACTATGTTATTATTTAGGACTTTGGTTTGTTCCTTTCTGTATACATTTAGAAGGGATTAGGGTACATATGTGGGTGTATATGTGTAATTCAGGACTTTTTCCTCTGTAGAAAGCAAGAGCAACAGTTACATGGGCCCAGGAGACACAGAAAGTATCCACAGGGTAGGATGTGCCAAATAATAGAGACACTGCATTAAAATTAATATTCACCCTAGTCAATGACTTTGGATTTTGCCCTTTAATTCATGCATTTAAAATGTATTTAAACTGTAATATCAGGTAAGAGAAACACATGGAAATTATGCCATATTCTTACAGAGTAGTAAAATGTGAGGTGCATAAAAATAAGATAAAAAGTATGAAATCCAATTAAAATTTCACAGGAAATTTGCTGCAAGAATATATTTAGTAAAAAAGCCTAATCACAATTTTTCAAATAAAATTTACATTTGTATTTGAATTTTATTTTTTTAAAGAAGACATTAGTTCATTGGGTGCATGTTTAACTAAATGTTATATATTTACATAGTTAAACGATAAGAATATTGCATATATAAACATACATATATGTATGCATTTATACACATGCTCAGAATTCTTTTCTACTTTTCATTTAGCTTATTAAAAATGAATACAAACAGACTCTGAGCTCCAGGACCCTTTAAGAGCTTATAGCCTGTAGCAGCTTTCAAGATAACAGCTTCTTCAACCAGAGGAGTTCTGACTTCTTGGTCAGGCTGTTTGAAGTTTCCAAGGCTTGGGGAGAGGGTGGTCTTTTCAGAAAAAAGCCAATATTTCAAAGAAAAGACATACCTTTTTTCCCCTTCTTTAGTGCTAAGATTTGAAAATGCTCTGAAGAGGGAAAAAATAATCTTCCCTTTAAAATGTAGTATTCTCTGAAGAGACCCATCCCTGTGCCTGGCAGACTCCAGATGGGCTCCCTGCCGAGCATTCTGAGCTCAGAGGCTCTGGGCCATACCCTGAAACCAACCATTCAAATCAAGTGCTTCTCATAGTAACCACCTGAAATCAGTTATCTTGAAAGGATCCCTTATTTCAGGAAGTTTATTTACCAGACATATAAATTATGTTGGAATGGTACCCATTACTTGGTCAAAGTAGATTATTTATACTCAACTATCTGCAAACTACTTCTTTGAACTCGATTTGGCAATTCTTACTTATAGGGAAGTTGTAATTAAAGTTTTGTAAAACCATATTACATTATAAGGTAGTATTTTTCTTTCCCAATCCCTCAAGCAGCTACTCAAGGTAATTATTCTTAAAGAGGAGGAAACCCGGTATCTGAAACTTTGGCTGAATTTAGGCAAGTTACTTAACCTCTTGAAGCTGGATTTTCTCATCTGTCAGATGAATCCTTGTCACAGGATTGTTGTGAAAATTAAATGATGTAATGTCTGTAAAGTACCTGACATTGACAAGTCGTCAACCTGAACTAGTTTCTTTTCTCCATCATTTAGTCATGAAAATAATCACTCTAATATGGCATCTCGGGCCTCCTTTAATTTATTTGTAAAACAGCAAGGAGCACCTACCTCAGAAGGTTGTGGAAAGAGTAAATGAAGTAACCCACATAAAGCACTTGGCAGAGCAATTGTCTGGAATAATTGCTCCACGCACATTCGATAGTGAGTGGTGGTAAGAATAATCGCAGAGCAACTTCATTATCACCACAATCTCTGCTAACGAAACCAAGGAGCAACTAAACTGTGCATGGCATTGTGTTAAGTTCTGGGGGTTAGAGTGTTAGGGAGCATTGGCCTGTAAGGAGTCTGACCACATGTAAATAAAAGATAAAGATAAATGCTGTGACAAATTAGCATATTAGCAAAGAATGCAGACTTCAGATGTCAAGTGATACAGGAGTAGCAAGGAAGGAGAAATCACTGTTAGCGGAACTCTTTGGGGAAAGAAGATGGGACATAGGACTTAATGTTGAAGAAAAGGTAGGATTTATTTGGGTTGCAGAGAAGAAAGGAGACATTTTCGTTAGAAAGTAAAGACAAAGTGATAGAAATGCACTTTGTGCTCTTGGAAAACAAAGGATCAACCAATCTGTCTAGGGCATCATGTAAGGGACTCTTCAAGAGGGGGAGAATGAGAAGGGGCTCAATTCTGAGGAACCCGTGGGCCAGGTCTAGGAGTTTTGTTCTCTTCCTCAGGAAGAGTAGGTCGATGGAAGGCTTTTGAACAGAAGAATGACATGCACAGCAAAATTTTAGGAAGACGGAATATAATATATTAATTTTTTTCCTAAAATTTCTTAGCTGATTAAGAACACTCATCAAAAGTAAATATGTAAGCTGGTAATTATGACTTATTTATAATTCCAACTAGATCTCTTAAAATTTAATATCAAATATGAGAAACTATTATATCTCCTAGGAAATATTGCAAAGCAAACACCTAGGGAAAAAGCCAAGTGTTTATTCTGGATCAGCTGGGGACACAATTTCCTCTCTCTCTGTCTCTCTCTCTCTCATCTTTAGCTATATTTTTGTCTCTGCCTCAGAGAGAAAGAAACAGAGGCATTTACTCAAGAAGGATCCTTTATAAAGAATAGCTTATGAACTTCTGTAACAGAATGTGGAGTTTTGTGACCAAATTATTGTAGCATTCTGGGAGTAAAAGGAGGAGGAAGAGACAGTAAAGGAGAAACAGAATAAGGAAAAAAGAAAAGCCAGGTGGTAGGTATACAGACTCAGTTCAAAAACACTAAACCAAGAAATAGACATTTAGGGAATGAAAATCAATGAAAAGTAGCCCCTTTTTGTGAAAGATTAAAGCTAGGAGAATTTGAGACAAGAAAAGCAAATCAGATTGAGCCTAAGGTTCTCTTTTCCTGCATCTGTCCAGAGTAACTTGGACACAGGCAGCAGGCCAGTCACCTATGGTGTGCGGTGCGTTCAGCTAATGGACACATTGTATCAGAAACACTTCTAGATTCCACTCAGTGAGCAAAGGCAGAACTAGATCTCTTATAAGAGATTTGAACTCAGCATTCAGTCATAAAATTTTAAAAAACGGAAAAAGAAGTATCTCAGCTTGAGCTGCCATAACAAAAACCATAGACTTGGTGGCTTAAATAACATATTTATTTCCTCATGGTTTTGGAGCTGGAAAGTCCAAGATCAAGGTTCCTACAGAGTTCTCTTTCTGACGAAGACTCTCTTCTCATCCTCAAGATGGCTATCTTTGGTCCAGGAGGTGTCTTTTCCTCTTGTTGTAAGGTTACCGGCCCTATCAGATTAGGGCCCCACCTTTATAACCTAATTCAACCTTAATTACCTTGCTTGTAGACCCAATCTCCAAATACAGTCACATCGGAAGTTAAGGTTTCAACATATAAATTGGGATGGGCACAAGTCAATACACGGCATTAGAAGTTTAGAAAATTTGAGTCCAAATTCCAGTTCGATAAATAGCTATCTGTGCGTCCTTGGGTTTATTATTTAAACATCTTGGGTTTCATATTACCCACCTGTAAAAGGGGAAAAAATGAAGGACTATTGCTGGGCTAGAGATTTCTAAGGACCTCATTAGTCTTAGTATTTTCACATTCCATCATTATGAATTTTGATATAAACTGGTTTCATAGATTCATACAAAAAAAGAGCGGGGGAGAAACTTCGATGGAGATAATATAAGCACAACCACAAATATTATAGCATTCCTGCCAACAGCTGGAATGGGGTGGCGACAGCAGCATATGGACTGGGCTAGCAAACTTCAAGTTGAGATGTGATTGCTCCTTTAGCTTAAAAATATCTGGATTTTTGTTGCCGAAAGCCCATCCTTTTTGAAAAACATAGAAACAAGTATTCCAATCAGGCTTTTTAGATAGGCACCAAAGCAGAATGCCATATTTCACCTCTGGATTCTGACCCACTCTCACCGTTAATCTTTGAATTCACATCCTTATTGAGACAGCATACTCTTTGCCACTATCATTATCAAAGTTTGGTGGAATCCAGATCACTTTCTACCTTTTTTAGCACTACTTAATTAAAAAAAAAAAAAACCTTCAAAATCAAGAATAACAGGTACAGTGAGCTTGTCAGTGAAACAGTGATATGTTATGTTTAAGATTATTTAAAACTGGCGATCAAAGGGGTGATTTCTGTTTGATAAAAAAGCTTTGAGACTTAAACTTTGAGTCTAGTGAAAAAATATGACAGTGATTATTATAGCACCCTTCTGTATTCTATTGAATTTCACAGGATTAGAAACCCAAGAACATATTCATAAAGCTACTGTTATCTGTTTTCTTACCGGAATTTACTCCCAGTCCAACAGATCCAAGATCACTGGCAGCCCTGAGGAAGCTGAGGAGAGGCAAATCTGGAAGACAAAGGTGAAAGTCTCAGCATTGCAGAAGTAAAGGTTACGGTGTGGACTTCCACCCCACATCCTGACTACTGAGTAACACCTTCTCCCTCTCTAAGGTAACTATTTATTTGCCCTAGTATGGACAGAGAACATTTGCTTTGGCTTATTAAAAAAAAAAAAAAAAGGAATGTGTGCTCTAATGGAAGAATCAAATTATATCAGAAAAGGAAGCACTTTAAGCTTTATTGCTGTAGATCACTCTGCCTCCAGCTGTGAAACTGATTGATGTTTAAAGCCCCTGAGGCACTGGCAGCTGTGGTGGCTGATTCAAATAAGAAAAAAAAGTGTGAGTGTGCATGTGGGTGTGAGTGAATGAGCGTGCAACTGTGTGTGGGTGCGGTAAGGAACTGTATGGCTATAATTTATTTTTATAACTTTCCTCTAAAGGTTTTTGATAAAATTATTACAAAATGGATAGAAAAATATTTGGTTAGATGTTTATGAGATACTTAGCTATTTAGACAGGAAGATAGAAAAGTGCATACATGTATGTGTGTATATATATTAATATATACGGAGAAAGAGAGAGAGAAAGCTCTGTATGCTCAGTTACATGAATGCTTTAGTTCTATGCCACCAAATGAAGGGCCAGGGAGTAATTAAAGCAAGCAAGAGGCAGCATAAGCATTAAACAGTAAGGTTCTTGTTCTTATTTAACATACACTAACCCAGTTTAGGAATAGAGAAATATTCAGTAAATAGTTGCAAGGCATAATTGAATTGATTTGAAAAGATGCCTAGACTAGAAGTATTGTTCCACTCTTGCTTTCCTGATGCAAGAACTGGATCTAGAGATTTATTATACGGAGAAGAACAAGGTGCTGCTGGGAGCAGCCCTACTCCCATCAAATAATCCTAATAGTTATTAAACTTAACTTTCCACCCACCATAACAGCTAGAAACACAAAGTTTGGTTGTGGAAGAGTCTCTGCCCCCATGATCGGGGTGTATGCCTAGGGGGAGTATTTGGCATTGGTTTACATTTGCGTAAAACCCGGCAAGACATTCTTAATCTCCTGAAAAATCTACAGATTTCCTCCTTGTGTCTACTCTTTCCTGCTCAGTCCAAGAGGCCAAAGATATGATACAATAAGGATACTATTCTTTTTGTTGAAAGAGTTAATGAGAAAAAACAGAGTTGGTGTTTATCTGTGTGTAATAAATAAATCCCGGAATAGACAAATCTCAAAAGGCAAGAGATATAATTTAGCACCTGCAATGTAAACTCCTTTAAAAATAGAATGAAAATATAGTTTTTTCTTTTAAAAAAAGAAAAACCTCTAACCAGGTTAAGATCAGATAGTATGAGCTGGTTAGAACTCTTAGGATGAATTTTTGTTCATTAGAGTATAATGCTGTTTTTAATTGGACCTCTTAGTACTCTTCAGTGAGCACTTTTCCCAGTGAAAAAAACCCTCCTAATCCCATTATAAGCCTGTAGTTTCCCTTCCTGATGTCTGCTAAAGGCTTTCTGCACATAGCCTTTGAAATTTTTCAGCTTACTTCTTTTTTTTTTTTTTAATAATTTCGTTTTTGCATGGTGAGTTAAATAGTTTAAATTGATTTCTGAGACCTATCAGCCTGGAAATTAATTTAAAAATTTATTAAGAACATTTCAAAGAATGCTTGTGCTTATTTTTTCTCACCCACAACTTTTATATTATTTCAAGCTCCCCTCCCAGAGCTTATAAACATAGGCCTCAAAAGACAGCTGGAAGAGAAATGAGCTCTTTTTATCATAAGAATATTGTAAAATTGCATCTTTGGTTGCGTAGACAAATGTTACTATTACCTTCCTAGTGGCATAACTAAAACGGAGAAGAATATGATCATTGTGCAAAATATGTCTTTAAAGATTTTGTTTCTTTTGTGAAATATTCTTTGTTCTTCCATTGGATATGTTAACATAATTCTCTTGCAATTCAGGTGATAATGCCCAGTTCTTTTTCCCCTCATACTCCAAATCAGAACATTAATTCTCCATTATCCATTTGGGTCAGGTCACTATCTACCATACCCATGTCTTCCTGCCTCCTTCTGATCTGCGGCAGGGGAGAAATCAGACTGACTAAGACTCAACAAGAACATTATCTCCAGAGTTTCTACATAAGGGGAATTAGAGGTGAAAATTTAGTTGCAGGGACAGCTTCTTGTCTTTAGGTTGCATTTGTTTAGAAAACACAATGTTTTAAATATGACCTTGTGTTATTTAGAGTATCTTTATGGTGACGGGGCCTGCTGTGGTTTGAATGTTTGTGTCCTCCCTACCCCAAATTCATATATTGGAACCTAATCCCCAATGTGAAGGTATTTGGAGGTGAGGCCTTTGGGAGGTGATTAGGTCATGATGGTGGAGCCCTCATGAATGGGATTAGTAAGTACCCTTATATAAAGAACCCCAAAGATATCCCTCTCCTCTTCCACTATGGGAAGTTATAGTGAGAAGATGGTCATCTGTGAGGAAATGGGCCCTTGCCAGACACTGAATCTTCTGGCTCCTAGATCTTGGCTTTCTTAGCCTCCAGCACTATGAGAAATAAATGTTTATTGCTTATAAGCCACCCGGTTTATGGTATTTTTGTTATAACAGCCTGAGTGGACTAAAACAAGGCCTTAAGGTACATCAAGATACTGCTAATTTCCTTGGTGATACTGCTACCCATAGTTCTGCATTTTTGAACTCTCCTCTTCCAAATCAGTCCTCAAAAGAAAATGCAATTAAGCTTGCTGACATTCAGTGATCCACAGTGATGTTCAGAAAATGTGTATCACTGGGAAAATAAATAACAAATGCACTCGTTATGGATTATGGAACTCTGTAATACTTTATGTTTTTATCCTCTCATATTTTTTCAAAGGTTTTTACATACATTATTTCACTGGATCATTTGCCCCTTCAACGGATATTTGACTGTCAACTATATGTAAGGCTCTCTGCTAGGAACTGGATGTATATCGATGGACATGACATCAGTATATAGAAGACAAGCATGGCCCTATACAGCCATGGAGTGTGTGTTATAGCAGGGTGGACAAAAATTGAACACCTACTGATAAAGTGAATTATTTAATTATTATTTGTAATGTTTCAAGAAGTGTCAGTGAACTGACCTTGCTTTGTCTCTGTGGACACAGAATATTTCTCTAAGGAAATGACATTTGACTAGGATCTTCAAGATGAGCAGGACTTTAGTGGTCAGAGAGCTGTGGTGATCATGGAGCAGAAGGAGACCATCTATTAATATTAAGACCACATATGAGACAAAAAAGTCTGGTTCTTCTGAGGAAAAGGAAGAAGTCAGTATGGCGGAAGCTTCAAGAGTGAACAGAGTAAGAGAAGCCAATCCCCATAACCACCCTTTAAGGGCTGTGTGCAGACATACTCTACTATTTATTAACAGATGTAGGTGACAAACTTAACCAGATCAGAGGCTCTGCTGTTCCACTTCCCCAATGTGATTCTTCCTTCTCTATACGTTGAGTTTCAGCTACACATCAGGTAGCATTCTTGGGTTGTAAACAACAGAAATGTTCACTGACAACTAAAAACTAAGACTCAAAAAAAAAAAAAAACTAAGACTTTATTGGAAAGATACTGGGCAACTTATAAAGCTGAAGGAAGACTTAAATAACCAAGACTTAGATAGATAAAGAATGATAGCAATCCCAGGGAATTCAGTAGTGGCAATTCACAGAGTGTCCCTTTAGGTCATTCCATCATACGACCCTGTTCCAACCCATGTTATATCCTAGGAGAGAAAAGTCTGATTGGCTTACCTTGGGCCCAGTGCCTATCGTTTACCAGAAGAAAGGTCCTAGAATTGCCAGTTCCAGGAGAATTAGGTGAAAGATAGGAAAGGTGCAGCTCACTCACGGAAGGGATGCTGGCCATACTGGATAAAACAGGTTGTTACCACCTTCTATTCTCTCCGCTTTGCTTACAGCTAAACTCCCTTTAGTATTTACAGGCTGCTTTCCAGAGAGATTGTAACTAGAAACGTATAGGTCTATAAATAAGGTGTGAATCTTTTATGTAAGTTCCACAGCTTTGTGTCTCTGGATTTCTGTCTACAACTAATGGCTGAAACCCCAAGAAGCTCATTTCCCAAATCTCTAGAAGATATTTATGCCAAGGGCCTCTTCTAGGAGAGTGATGCTTGGGTTTTTATTGTCAATCAAATAAACAAGAGCCCTTTGTTTTTTATCATTTTAGACATTTCTCTTTTTATTTTCTAATGAACCATTCCTTTTTATTCACATTTCACTTTTTAAATGGTGGATTAAAAAATGGCAGCACAAATGGCTGTGAGAACAATTATTACTTTAGAAAAGGAGCTTTGATACTAGAAAATCTGACAGTCACATTTTTAGTCCACCCTTTTTGTTAAGTTTTAGGAATATTATGTTTATTTAAGAATTTTAAAACAACTGATAAAATGTAGATAAGAAAATAAAAATCATCCATAATAAGATAAACATTGCTAACATGTGGATGTGCTCCTCAGAGTCTTTTTCTTTGCATATTTGTGAGCATTTCTAAAAAATGGGAGCATACTGTACATAGTTTATATTTTTGCTTTTTCCACTTAACATTAGACAATGACCATTTCTTCAGGTCATTAATCTTCAACGGCATGTTCTTTCAAATGGCTGCTTAGAATTCTATATTATGGATAAACCAAAATGTATTTAACCATTTCTCAACTGATAGCACTTAGTATGGTTATAAATTTTATTATAAATATTGTTGCAATCAACATTCCCAATATAGAAAACTTTATTTTGATAGGTTATATTCCTAGGAGTTCTATTGCTAGGTCATGGAGGAAAAACATTTTAACCAGAAAACTTTACCAGTTTACTCTCCCAAGAGCAATGAACCTATGGAGCTTTGTAACTAGTTTGCCACTACTTACAAAATTCATCATGGAGAATTTGAAATGTGTAAGAATGAAAATGAAAAATTCTCTATAATTGCATTGGCCAGAGGTAACTTTAGTTAACATTCTAGTTCTAATCCCTTCTAGGATTTTTCTATACATCTTCTATACATTTTTCTATACATCTATGTACATATGTATTGCATATGTGTATGTACGTGTAAGTTTATGTTAAAATGGAGCTTGGCTCTATCTATGGTGCTCTTTCCAGCTTTATTTTTTTTTTCATTTTAAAATAATCTTTAAGAAAATTTTTGTAATGGTTTACAATATTCTATCCTACGGATCTTGTGTGTTGAATATTTAGGTTGGCTACTTCAAATTTTTATTACAAATAGTGTTCTGATGAGCACTGCTATATAAATCTTAGTGTACAGCTCTGATGAGTTTCTTGGCATTAATTTCTAGAAGTAGAACTATTTGAGCAAAAAGCATAAGTATTATAGAAATTTTTGATACATGCTGCCAAATTGTCTTTCAGAAAGTTTTTAGCAATTTATAATTCCACTAGCAGTGTATGAGAGCATCCATTTCCCTCTCTCTTCTTTAACATTGAAAATTATGAATATTTTCCCATCTTGGCTGTTGAATACTCAAAAGTAGCAGTTTGTTTCTTTAATTTACATGTCTTTGCTAACTAATGGCTCTGACTTTTTCATATTAGTTGTCCATTTGCATTTTCCTTTTGTGATTTTACAGCTTAGCATCTTTGCAATTTTTTAAATTGAGACTTGTTTTTTCCTTATATGAGCTATATAATAAAAATGATAACACTTTCTCTCAGAAAGTAGTCAAGCAGCTAGGCTCCATGTTTTCTCAAAGAGTGAATGACTCTAGGACTTGCAGGAGCAACACTTGGGAATTCCTTAGAAATGGAAATTCTCAGACCCCACCCCAACCCTACTGCAAGCTGTGTCTTGACAAGCCTCCCAGGCTTGCTGGCACATGCTGAAGTTTGAGGACCACCAAGTTGAAGAATCAAGATGCCTTCTCAATGCAACAAGATGTAATCACTCTATCCTGTGAATGCCTTTAACACCTGGTTTATGTAAAGTGAAGTATAGAAACTGCTGATTTGTGGCTGTTTTTGAACTACAAAAAGGGCAGTTTCATGTGGTCTAACCTATTAAATCTCTAATGGTACTTTTTACCAGAGATTATATTAAAAATATTTAAAAACTGGCATCAGTTTGGGACCTTATAAATCAGAATGTGTTTCTTCACTGGGGCAGAATCCTTAATGGTCCCCTGCTATGTGGGTTTTTAATACTTCAGTTGCCTGAAAAAGAGTTGGGAAAATGAAAGTCCTTGTAAAGGGGCTGGGTGGTTGGAATTGGGGAGAGGAGGGCTCTTGTGAGATTTGGGTGAGCATTTATCTCCCAATCTGCGCAGAAGTAAACAATATTTTAGCAACTAATACAGATGTTCCTGTGCATGTATGGCCAAGACATTTCCTCTCTTCTGTAGCAGTGTTCTTTGTGTAATTGTGTTATTTTCCTCATATGATTGCAAGCTCCATGAGATTAGACATTGTGCCTCTTCACCTTTTTACAATCTGTAGTTTTAGGAATTATGCATCTCACATAATAAATTCTCAATTAGTGTTTGTTGAATTAAAATTGATTTTCTGTTATGGCTCATTTTGAGGAGGAAGGAGAAAGATTTTTAAACATGCTGCTTAAATAGAGTACACACTAAAAGAGGAGTGAAGTTCTTGAGGATGGCTTGTTTATTTTCCTAGACCTACATACACAGGAGAACTTTCTAGTATGATACTTAACCACTGGCTATAAAGAAATGTCTTCTGGGAACAGGGCTCAAAAGGAGCCTTTGTGTTTCTTTCATCAAGAGAGTAGTTTTCCCCAAGATTCCACATTTGCCTTTAGCACCTCTGCATGCTTCTCTCTGAAAAGTGAATTAAATGCTAGGCACTTATTTGCTGTTTATGTCTGTGACCTTCTAATACCACCTACTAGGCCAAGCACACCTGCGTTCTGAACCCCAGAGGAACATAGTTATATCTTTGGGCAAACACTGAGAATACCACTAGCAACCAGGACATATGCTATTTTAAGGCTTGTAAAAACGTATTTAAAATATTTTTAAAAATGTATTCTTTGTATCATTCCCTAATGAATTTGTTTGATAATAAAAAATGCAATCAGAGAAGAACTTTTATAAATGTTTTTAAATCCTCCCAACATTTTATTGTAAGTAAATATATAAATCAGTGCTATTTTCCCAAATTCAGCAAGCAAGAGTTACTGCACAATATATCATGTTGTTATGACAACTGATGATCTAGAACAAGTAAAACCTGTAAGGATGAAGTACGCCATTCAGCATAATGCACTTTATTCTCTTAAAAAGAAAAGTTATTTTTTCCTCTGCAAATGAGACAATATGATGGGGAAATTAAATTAAATGGTGATGTTATTCCCTGAGGGCAAAACAATTCCATTCAATAAATTAATTTTACATCAGTAACTCTTTCTTTTCTTGAAACTGACAGTAATAACCTGACAGCTTAAAGCTCTAATAAACTTCAAGATCAGTACGACTACTCTACTTGTACAAAAGGGAAGTCAGGAGTATCACAGGTATGATAATCATTCTCTGTTCATCACAAAGAGGAGAAAATCCTCCAAATTCAATTTAACTAACTGCATTTCCTTGATGAAACAGAGCACTTAAAATAGTTTTTGACGACATATGGTTTGAGCATCCTAACATTCCCATTCTTCGGGAAGGTCTCTAAACTTCACTGACATTTTACATTAAGCCAATCTAAATAAATGACATTTGAAAGCTAGGAACCTATCAAAGAAAGAATTTTATCATTCTAATGAAAAAACAAGGGGAAAGGGAGGGATAGAAAACTGTAATGGGTCCTCCAACTTAGATAAAACCAGCAAATATCAATGTTTCCACCTAGTGACTTAGGGATTTGTTGGGGCCTCTGAATTTTCAGCCATTGAGATTACCTAGAAGCTACTATTTATAATGAGCAGTGGCAAGGGGGAACTGAAGGCTTCGTGCCTTTATTTCCCCAACTGAACCTCTGCTATCCTCAAATGAGCCAACAAGAACAAATATTAACCCCCAGGCATGCAAGAAATCATCTCTTTTACTATTCTTCTCATAAAAACTTTATGTTTCTCTGAAAGTATTTTACAACCATGACAGAAAACATTATCACTGATTCCGGTAGATTCACATTGGCCAAAATCTGGGAATTCAGCCAGATCTGAAAAACAAGTCCCCTTTTGCATCCTCTCCAGGGTATGACTTCATCACTAACACTTCTGTACCTGCATACCAACTCTTGGGTAACAAACCAGATGCATTGTGCCAAATATCACCGCACTTACCATTTTTCATTTTCAGATGATACTGATAAATGATTTGTGAATGTCAAAAGAAAAACATTAAAATGGAATAATAAAGCGTTGCTCAGTTTCTTTGCCGCATTGAGTGGTTCCAATTAGAGGCTGAAGGAGTCCTGCTGCTTTTTCATCATTCAAGTTTATGACATAGCACATATCCCAGAGGTCCCAGGGTCCTGAAGACTCAAAGAGAGATGTCACCTGTACATCCAAATAGATTACAGAGATTTGCCAAATCTTCAAAAATGTGGGTCTCTCTAAACATGTGCTGCCTGTTTTGTAGAAAGCACAGTTTAATTGCTATGGTTCTGCAATTACTCACAAATCATGTTGAACAGTGAACAATTAATTCCAAATCTTAGCTCAACAGCATTTACTACAGCCAGAGAGTTATATTTTAAATGTTTAAGGCAGTTAGCTGCACACATTTTTCAGC
Source organism: Indri indri (assembly GCA_004363605.1). Lineage (NCBI taxonomy): Eukaryota > Metazoa > Chordata > Mammalia > Primates > Indriidae > Indri > Indri indri. Next base: position 7,909 of record RJWJ010006343.1, on the reverse strand, counting down.
TCTAGCTAACAGACTGCTCGAGGTTTTGTCATCTTTGTCATCAATCAGTCTAACCCAGAAATCCATGTTTTTTGAATTGAGTATTGAAGCGTCACATAAAAAAAAGGGGACATTTCTGCCCAGAAGAGTCTCAGCCCCTCCCTTTAAAGAGAAGGGTCTTAGGTGCCAGTGCTTCTGTGAATGTTTATGTGAGGAGGCATTGGTTTTGGTTTCACTACTGAAATCTCTAGTGCCACCAGAGATCAAACAAAATACTCTCAACCTTGTCTTTTCATTGAGAGCAATAGGTTCTTTTGTTGCCTAAGAATGTAAAGCCAGAGTGGATCCTACATTTTCTACTGGACTTAAATGACTGATACCCACTACAATCTTGCAGTCAAAATGGATTAGCTATCTCTCACTTAGTGGATAACAAGATGCAAACAGACCTGAGAAGGTCTCACAGGTGATTTCAATTGGCACCTTAAGGCAATTTTAGTTCTGTATAACTACTCTCAGAGGGCTTGTTTAATGCCCCTGTTATAGCTGTGATTCTATAACTGTAATTGGTATAATAATAATACTTCTACCGGTTGTTTTATATTTCATTTAAAGTCAACACTAGGAGAATGATCATTGTTACTTAGAATAAATGATATAAAGAAAATGCTTTTTATAGTTGAAAACAACAAAAAGAACTTCTTCAAAACCCTCTAAAATGTCTGCTGTAGATCCCTAGTCATATGGAAGTCCAATTCAGCTTTGTTATTCCTTCAAGTTCCTTAAAGCACAGAGCCAGTTAAACTTCATTCATTCATTTATTCACCAGGCAACAAATTCTTATTGGACATTTCATATATGCCAGCCATGACTGTTTGACTCTAGTGACAAAGAAGAGAATAAAATAAATAAACAACAACAACAACAACAAAAAAAACACTTGTCCTTCTGAAGCTTGTATTCTCAGAGGTTGGCAAGCTATTACTGCAAAGGGCTAGGTAGCAAATACACATTTTTTTGGCTTTGAGGGCCATATGAAAATGGTCATAGAAAATACATAAACACACGGGTGCAGCTGTGTTCCAATAAAGCTTTACTTACAAAAACAAATGGGGAGCTGGATTTGGTCTTTGGGCTTGTCGACCCCTAGTGTGTAGTGGGGAAGTAAATATATATATACATATGGATTTAAAAATATATGTATATATAAAAATGAGTGAAATATTTATTAAGAATTAAGAAGAAAACAAAAGGAGGGGATGGTGACAGAAGCTTGTGTGTGTGTGTGTGTGTATGTGTGTTTGTGTGTTGGTCGAAGGGTTGCAATTTTAGATAAGATGTCCAGGGGAGTTTTCACCTGAATGAATACCTAAAGAAAGTGAAGAAATCTTGCTGTCATCTGGGCAGAGAGAACTGCAGTTGCGAAGGCTCTGAGGACCCCCACATGGAGGCTCCAGCCAATGGTGTCCAGTGATCGAGGTAAGAAGTAGCAGAAGATGAATTGGAGAGGAAATGAAGAGAAGGGCCACAAATGTGGGATGTGGGGCCACACAGGTAATTGTATCTGAGTAAGATGGGAAGCCACAGCGGCGATCTGAGTAGAGAAATGGGATGATTATCTTGGCTGTTGCCCTGGTGAAGAGACTGCAGGGAGACCACGCATGAGGGTACAGCAGTCATCCATACAGGAGCTAATGGTGACCTGAACTGACGTTGTAGCAAGGCAGGTGAGGACAGGTGATGGGAATTGTGGTTATGGTTTTAAAATGTAGCCAGGATCTCCTGAGCATTTGTGGGATATAAGATAAAGAAAGGAGACAAGAATGACTCCAAGGTAATAACTTGAGTACCTGGAGGAATGGAATTGCCATTTACCAAAATGAGGACACCTGGAATAAGAGCAGAGCAGGGCCACAGTACCAAAGGTAATAAGTTTGAGATTTTTTTTTTTAGGCATTGAAATGGAGATGTAATATAGGCAGTTGGATATATAAGCATGGGTTTGAGAGGAAAGTTCCAGGCTAGGGTTAAAAATTAGCAAATTGTCAGCATATGGGTGATATTTAAAGCCACGCGATTTGATGAGGTCGCTAAGAAAATGAATGTAGATAGGAAAGAAAATGTCTGAGTACTGAGCCCCGGGCCACTCCAATGTTGAGAAGTCAGAGAGATTAGGAATAATCAGCAAAGAACAGAGTCCCTTTACATTTAGGCCCCTTAGTAGTGGTTTACAATTTGGATATGTGACATGTCTTTAAGTTACAAACTTAATTGGAAGGTGAATATTATGACAAGTATTTTACACAAATTCAAAGAAAATTTGAAAATGATAATATTTTGTTCTTTATGGGAAACTTTATACATCTATACTTCCAGGACTGAAGGATGTAAAATATAAGCAACACTGGAGAGAAGTCTGTAGCTATGTTTCTCTCTGAGGGCAGGAACTGGGCCTTTTGCATCTTTATGCCCGGTGTGTGGCACATGCTTTCATATGCTTCTCTGCAGCATGACTGATTTTAAATTGGTGGTTGACCACATTACTTATACTAATCTGAGGATTCTTGGGTTTGAAAAGTATAGCTAGGTCTGCAATTGCTCCATTTTATAGTCAGGATTGTTCATCCTTTCCTATTAAGTCTTTGCAAATGTCATTCCCACACCGCCTGGACAATGCCACAGCTACCTGTTAAAAAGCAAATCAATCCTTTGATTGTTTGATGTCAAACATTTGGAAGTATATGAAATTATAGAAACTGGCAGTGGCAGGGAGGCAAAGACATATTCTAATTTTGGTTTTGCAATCTCCTCATGATGTAATATTGGCAAATCAGTTTCTGTGGGTGTAGGTTTCTCATCTAGAAACTATATTTTCTAACATTCTTTCATAACCTTTTTCTTGACTTTTTTTTCCTATTAAATTGATAAATTACTTTGGCTTGGGTTAAATTTTCCAAATGATATTTGCTAATATTTGGTGGCAATGTGTGTTAAATAATTCTTTAAATATACATTAAATTCAGTATTTTGCCAAAATATTTCACATACTCACATTTTATATTTCACATAAAATTCAAGGGGACATGTGCAGTTCTCCATTTGAACATATGCAATATCGTCTAGGTGGAATTTCTGTCTTTACTATACAATAGCAACAAAATAAAACAAGAAAACTTTTCAAATAAAAGTGAACTGGATGGAAATGATGGTCACTTAATAAGAGCTGCATTGACCGCTTCCATCTTCCTTTTTTCTCCATGCTCTTTTTGTGTGCTGCCAGATTGTCTCCTAGCTGGAGGTGACAGACAGCCCCAGTCCAGATTGCATCTACAGACAACCCATCTGGGAATTGTCTGCGCTGAGTTTCAAAGATGTTCCCTGTGGCAAAAACCACTTTATAAGTCTCTTTTCAAACTTTAGTTTCTGTTTAAATGTGTTTTAATAGTTATGGTCTGGTGCAAGATTGGGGTAGACACGTTTGCAGATGCTGGCTGGAGTTTCCTACAGTTCATTTCTCAGGGGCTGTGTTGTGACACCCAGGAGGAGTGGAAACAGGCCCAGCTTGACTACCTTTACTGTCCTATCCCTCTGTGAAGACTTTTTTTGTAATTTTTGAGATTCACTAATTAAGTATACACAGAACAAGAGGAGTATGGGAGGAATGACGGCTTTAACCATTTTAATCACTTTATTCCTCCTATCCAAATATTAGCAAATATCCTCCTATCCTTACCCCTGTGAGCAAAGGTCACATTTGTGTAATATTTTGTGAAACAAAATATATTATAATATAAAATATATTGCATTTTAAAGATATGCTATGATGGGCAAGAGAGGTTTGTAGAGTTCATTCTCTATGATGAACTGGCTTGACAAGATATGTTTGTCTTCACCAGATTGGATGAAAAGAAGTTGTTGACTTAAGTACTTGGGGTAACAGTAAATGCAACTGAGATTTTGGGGGCTGACAGGGATTGGGAGCAGAGAAGAGAAAGGAAAACAACGGGGCAGGTAGATAATTCGGGATGTTCGTTCAAGGTGGAACATCCAGGTTAAAAGGAAACTCAATGGAAAGAAATACATTGCACCATCTTTTTGACTTTTAGAGCTCTTGGCTATGAATACAACTATTTTCTCTACTTTCTAAGAATAGATTGGACTTTGTATCCCTTTCGGATACGGCGGGATAGGATGTCACAGTTATATTTGTGAAGGCTAAGATTCAAGATTATTGAATTTTTTACAGTTGAACTGTTCGCCATTCTCCCAACAAAGTACACCACGGAAATGAACTAGCAGCATGATGCCATATCACCGTTAGCATTAGCAGAATGGATTTTGGAGGGAAGAAGACATACATTTGTGTGCATACATTTATGGTATTAGCAATATTTTCTCATTGGGAAAGGAATGATTTGGAGACATCTGTGATCACAGAAGAGTCCTCGAGGACATATAGACTTTAATAATGGACTAATATTTTTAATGAAAGTTTATTCAAAATATTCCAATTAATTTTCTACAGGAATTATTAAGAAGGAAAAGTCATAAACAGTGATAAATACCCATTGGGGAATTCTTAAAGAACAGAGGATTATTTCCAGAGATAGATAAAAAGATCCAGAAACAATATGGTAGCATTGGTAGATAAATGCTAGCCAACGGAGATCTGGCTTTGAGGAAAGCATTAGAATAAGTGATGCATGATTTGGCTCAAAGTGCAGGGTTTGGGGAACAGGGCAGAACAGGTGCTGGGGGAAGAATAATATGAACTATGAATTGAACCTACCAGGGTAATGTTATAAGAATAGAATGCTTCAGTGACTTAGAATGCAGGCAAACATTGGAAAATGTAGAAGATCCCACCTCGGTATGGCACATCTGTACACACTTAAACAGGCAGCTCCTAGTCAAGACAGGCTGTTGATTCTAGAACAATCGTCAGTTGCAGAACTTGCTGAGGAAGCGTAGCCCGATATCTTGATCTTCAGGCAGAGAGATGATAAAAGGAGTTCTAACTTTACTATAATGCTAGGGAAATTTTGTAAGGTAGGGTAATTGAGATTAGACAAATCAAAAACATATCAAAATAAGTTCTACAAGGAGCTCATGAAGGGCCAGACTCACTCAGCTAGCCAAACTTAGAAAGCTTGAGAGGCACGTGTGCTCTCCAGGATTTTCACTGTTGTTACAATAAATTTGAATTAAAAGAAGAGAAAGATAAGGTTATCAAGAATCAGAAACAGGATGGTATTTCAGTTCAGATTTCTTTCTTAACAAACAAGCTAGCAGTAACTGTATAGAGGCAAGTTATTGCCCACCACCTTAAAAATGGTTGGGATTGCGAATTTATAACCCTACCTTTTATGAGGATAAAGGGAGTTACGGGCATCTCCCACATTCTCTCTTCTCCACTATGCATTGAGCATCACCCACCTTCTGCTTACCAGTGTAGAGAGGAGGGTACATGCTAGCAAATTGGGAGAGCCTTGGAAGATTCCTCCCTACTCTTAGGGAAAAAGCTGGTAATAGTGTAGGTGGCTGCATAACAGGTGTAGACTTCAAGACTTAATAGATAAAAACAAGAAGCAAATGGTTCAAATCCACACCAGCATCCAAAACTCTAAACCCATCCAACATGGACTATAAAATTTCAATCAGTTCTTTTTCATGGGTGTCCCGACCCACGGGGTAGTCAACGTGGACCCTGGAAGAGGGAGTGGGAATTGGGAGAGGCAGGAGACACAAGAAATGGAGACAAGACAAGAGTCTGATCAAGTCTCGTTTATTGGCAGTAGGACAGAGGCTTAAGTAAGGCAGAAAGCAGAAGAAGAAAGGGGGGTACCGGGCGGTACTTTCCAAGGCGGGCTGCTCAAGGGCCACGTCACACTGGGTAAATAGAGACTTATAGGCTTTTTTTTTGTAGGCCCAGTTGGCCATCTTAGATGAGCAACTGCTGGGCCTCATGGCTCCAGACACATGGGGACTGGTGAGACTCCAGGAAAATGTGTTCAAACTATTAAAAAGAGGTATGCTGAGTTATTTTTCTATTGCTGCATAACAGATTACCACAAATTTATCTACTTCAAACAATGCACATTTATTATCTCACAATTTATTATCTCACAGACATCACTTAATTGGGTTCTCTGCTCAGGGTCTCACAAGGCTACAATCAAGGTGTTGGCTGGGCCGTATGATCATCTTGAGCCCAGGGTCTTCTTTCAACATCACTTGGATTGTTGGTGGAATTTCGATTTCCAGCATTTTTTTTACTTTTTAGTTCCTTGTGGTTGAAGGACTAAGGCCATCAGCTCCTGGAGCTGCTTTTTTGAGACCAATAGGAGAGGATGTCTCTTCAGGAAGGGTCCAGTGCCTCTTTTAGGGACTCTCACCTGATTAAGTCTGGCTCACTCAGAATAATCTCCTTTTTTATTAACTCAAGATTAACTAATTTGGCACCTTAAATCTCTTCACCTTTTCACAGGGGTGATATCACATCAAATTCAATGGTCCTACTTCTACTCAGGGAAAGGTAGTTATATGAAAACTGTACACCACAGGGTGAGAATGTTGGGGGCCATCTTAGAATTTTGCCTACCACATATGCCAAGCAAAGCTATAGGTAGATCTCAAATAATAATTGTTTTTCAACTATTCTACCTATGAGCTCTACCTGGCTCCAGTCCCCTTTCAAGTTCTGAATAGATTATAGATATTTGTAGTCTAAGTACATAATGTGACTTACCTGAGGCACACTGTGTTGAACCTGGTGTCTCTTAGACACTGTAGGGTGTGAGAGTTGGTGGATACTTTCGCTGTGCTAAGCTCCACCAGTGGTTTTGACCACAGTGGTGGCATTAACTGGATTAAGCCTCCACTGTGTGTTGTTCACTACTGTGTTGGAGGAATCCTCCACCATCCCCACACAGATCCTTTGTGCCATCACGTATGGTGAGGCAAATACTGAGAGGCCTTTGGTGCAGCCTCTTCTACTCCTCAGTCGACATGTTCCCAAATGTGTAGAAGTGTGAGCTGACTGCAGGATGCTTTAATTGGGAATTTCTGCAGAGCCCAAGTGAGGGGAGGCAAGTGTTCTTTCTTCATGAGTTCAGAATCTAAAGAAGAACAGCACTCTATGGGTTGAATTACCACCATTTCATGAGTTTTCTAGGAAGACTGTTTCATCAGTAACCTTGATTTAAGGAAGGCCCGGTTCACCAACCCAAGAACATAAATTTGTGAGTTTCACAAATATTAGAGACAATACCAGAATCTGCACACCAGATTGCTGTTTCTTTCCTTAAGCATACACATAAGCTAAATTGCTCCTTGTGGTATCAGTGTAGAGGTTAAATTTCTTCTTGGTTTATAGATCCATTCTGACTAAGGGAGAAATTTGAAGAATCATGCCTTTGGAAAGAAATCTAATTGGCAGGAATCCCAAGTTTAGAATAATGTCTGTTATTCTCAAGGAGACCATCTCTACTCAATGCTGGAAAGCTAGTGTGACTGTGTTAAATCTGCTGGGTATAATTGGGAAGGGCAGGAGGCATAGGAGAGCCTGTAAAGATCCACTTAGATGAGGCCACTAATTTTACAATATTCATCTTGATATTTAGAAGGAACTTCACTGCCAATTGCCCTGTATCTTGGGGTTAATGACAAAGGGACAGATTGGCAAAGGCTTGCTCAGGATGCAGCTAAACCAAGGAGCAGACCTTCAGATTTTCTGTGGCTGGCAACTCCGGCAAATCAGCAAAACACTGGGTGCCAGAATGAACACTGTGACATCTGAATAAGGTGTCCTAAATTTTAGTCTGGGGTTGAGATCTCGTGTGAGATTTGGGAATGAGAGATTAACAAAACTGAGGGACTGCTGAAAATGCTGCCTTGATGTGTGAATGTGTCTGTGATCATTGCCACTATA
>RJWJ010006342.1:0-62924 GCA_004363605.1 Indri indri | reverse complement strand
AATATGGGTAGTACATGCATATCAATTATCCCTCAATAAAGCTGTTAAATTAAAAACAAAAAGAACCTTTCTTAGTTATTTACATTCCTTAAAAGTCAAATGCAATTTATCATTATTTTTTAAATTACTATTATAATTAATTAAGTTAAATTTTACACTCCTGGCACTGACTGGTAGTGGTCTCGTAAAATATATTTTCGCATTTTAACTTGCATTTTTTAATTATATAATTTTCAAAATTTATACACATATATTTGTCAAAATCTCTGTATACACAATATTAAAATTGTACAAGAATTTTAAACTCTAAAACACAAACTTTACAAATATATCTGTATGCTTATAAATGTGTCTTTAGGGCACCAGGGTGTTTATTTTTACAGAGTTTTAAATTCAATTATATTTTCTTAAAGTCTAATGCTATATAATTTTTCTTTGAATGGCATACTCCTCAAGCATAATGAAGGCTGACACAAGCACCTCCAAATTTCCTTCCAGAGTCTTGTGTAAATTTCTCTTAAAACATTTATTTTTCTCCAATATGAAAACATATAAAACAATTAAAAATTTGTGCTAAGGTTTGGTTTTTAAGTTTTAAAACTTTTATGTTTATTCCAAAATTGTATGTGAATGCTACAATGACAAATAAACTAGATATTTAGTTATTTCTCTATCAAATTTCTCAATCAAATTAAGAGCATTCTTTGAGACCAAAAGCTTATTTTTGCTATAGAAAATGTTCGTCACTGGAGTGATAATTTATCTGAAAGAGACATTTCTACTGTCATAGTCCTAGGTGCTACATCATTCTATATCAGACACTTTATGTTGTGAAAGTAATCGGTAGTACTAATACAACATTATGTGGTGGCTTTTTCCAGTGTATCTCTGCTAATAAATAGTTTCAAATTATATTTTACTCTTAATGTATTTTCCTTTAGCTTTTTTAATCCAGTTCTGGTTTCCTATTCACTAAAGAAATTATATTAATTTTACACCCTCTCAAATGTATAATTATTTATATTTATTAATTTCTAAGTTTTTACATCAAAATAGGGTTTTCTCAAAAATTCAAACCTTACTTACAAATTGGTATAGTCAAAGCAAGTTTTTTAGGCAGTAGCATTTTAGACAAATTTGCCAACAAGTATTTTTCTCTATGCTGTAAAACGTATTGACTAAGGACACATGCTGTAGAATCAGATTGTCTGCAAGTGAGGATGTAGAGCAACAGAGGTTTTCTTTTATCGATGGTGGGAATGCAAAATGGTATGGCCAGTTTGGAACACAGATAGTTTCTTACAAAGCTCAACATAATTTTACCATGCAATTCACCACTCGTACTCCTAGGTATTTACCCAAATGAGCTGAAAACTTATGTCCACCCAAATATCTGTGTATGAATCTTTATAGCAGCTATACTCCTAATTACATTCATGTAGAGGCTTTCAATCTCTGGCTTCCTATTATTTTTTCAGCCATGGAATTCTCTATTGATATGGATTTCATAAACGCTCAGCAAATCAGAATTCATTGCCAAGTTTATGGCACTGTGTGCTCTGGAAACTGAGCAGTGAATAAAAGACATGCTTTCATAAATCTTAAAAAAGACTGAGTGGATTAATAAAATGTGGTATACGTATACCACGGAGTTCTACTCGGCTACAAAAAACAATGTCGATCTAGCACCTTTTGTATTATCCTGGATAGAGCTGGAGCCCATTCTACTAAGTAAAGTATCCCAAGAATGGAAAAACAAGCACCACATGTACTCACCATCAAATTGGTATTAACTGATCAATGCTTAAGTGTACATATCATAATAACATTCATTGGGTGTCGGGTGGATGGGAGGGAAGAGGAGGGGATGTGCACCGTCTGGGGGATGGACATGCTTGAAGCTCTGACTTGGATGGGGCAAAGGCAATATAAATAACCTAAACATTTGTACCCCCATAATATGCTGAAATTAAAAAAAAATTAAAAAAAAGACTCAAGGACATATGATGTGAAAAATATTATAACGCCAAAAACAAATAATGCTAAGGGTGTACATTTAGTGTGCTGGGGGAGCATATGGTGGGAGAGAACAGGAAGATGTATAATACACCATCTGTGACATGCCACCGTGCTGCTCATGTACTGTTCCCTGTCTCCATGGTTGAACAGTGTCTTAGCATGTGTTTTGTTGATTATAACAGAATACCTGAAACTGAGTAATTTATAAAGAAAATAAATTTATTTCTTACAGTATGGAGGTTGAGAAGTCCAAAGTGAAGGAGCTGCATCTGATGAGGGCCTTCTTGCTGGTGAGGACTCGCTACAGAGTCCTGAGGCAGTGCAGAGCGTCATATGGTGAGGAAGTTGAGCATGCTAGCTCAAGTCTCTATTCCCCTTATTAAAAAGCCACTAGTCTCCCATGATAACTCATTAATCCATTAACCATTAATCTATGAAAATATTAATCCATTCATGATGGCAGAGCCCTCATGATCCAATCGCCTTTTAAAGACCCCACCTTTCAATACGGCCGCAGTGGGGATTAAGTTTCAAATGGGTTTTGTAGGAGACAAATAAATATTCAAACCATAGCAAACTGATCCTACCAGTGATACAGACACTGATACTGATAATACCAGTACTGATATTACCAGTGAGTTTTAAAAATGTAGAATCTCAGGCTCTTCTTCATACTTGTGACCCAGAACCTGGATTTTTACAAGATCCTCAGGTAATTCATATGCACACTGAAGTCTGAGAAGCACTGCCTTAAAAGTAACTGAAATATACAAGATAAGAAATAGCTAAAAGGAATCAAATTTATTAACTTCAAAATAACATGAGGTAATTCCTGGTTTATCATTTAAAAATAAGAAAACTTTAACTATTTTTCTTGGTATATGAGATTATTTTTGTCTCCCAACCAGCTAATTCAGAAAGATAGATCAGAGTTGAGGTATTTAGACACCCATTAATGTAAATCCATCTCATGAAATTATTGATAGCTTTTTTCACTGTATTACATATTTCATACCAGCAAATTTTCATATACAACCATAGTCTCATTTAATTCTCAATACAGACAAGAAAATAAATGTTCTTCAATAGGTAGTAAATTCATGTAAAACTCAGTTTCAAAATCAGTTTTGCCTGACTTCAGAGTTTAGACTTTGCCAAAATGCCTTTCGACATCCCTAATTTTCATACATCATGAAAAAACATGTGTGTTTGTTATAAAAGTTTATTATTTCTGCATACTGCTCTCATCATGTATTTTAAAAGAATATTGCTTAGTAGAAAGTTAGTGCTTAGCAAAATCCTGAGACTCAGATTCAAAAAATTTGTTTCAGAAAATATTAAAATATTATTAGTTTAGTTATATAGTTAACTTTATGTTCTTTAACTCATAAGGCTTAAATTTTAAATATTTATGTATTATCTTAGATTTTCTGTGCTTAAAAAAGCAACTGTATTTTCAGGTATGTATTAAAGACTGGGTATAATGAACACTATTCTGGTGATGTACACACTGAAAGCCCTGACTTAAGCATTATATAAGGCATCCATGTAACAAAATCATTTGTACCCCCTTTTTATTGTGAAATTAAAATTCTTAAAAAAAATACCTAATGCTTTTAAATTTACTTTCTGACCACCAGTGTATCAACTCATTTTCTAAATAAAATGTTCCTAAATCATTTTTATTGACACTGATTATATTAAGAATAGCACCCACAAAATCCCTACAAATTTTCCAAAACACTGTTTTATTCGTGCTTTCCAGCTAAATAAATGACAAAGTGGGATTCCTAGGCAAGAGCACCACAATATTGCAAGAAACAAAACTGCTCTTAAAACTAAAGCTAAAAGTCCTTTAACAGAAAAATTGAGGTCAGGCCCTTTAGCATGTACCAGATAAATCCAGAATCAGTTTAATATGTTCTGTGGCCCGAGAGTAAAAAATAATTGATATCTGATCAATGATGGTGTTCAGAGCTCAAAGGCTTTCAGTCATTCACAGCAGGAAATAGATATATAATAAAGTTTTTAACTTACCAGGCATAACAAATGGCAACAAACATAAAAAAACCATATGGTAGTGATTAAAGAATTTGAACAGAACATGAAATTTATAATAAAGGAATCATATGGTACATTTAATGTCAGTTCTAACTCTATTTCTCCACAGATAATGGCTATAAATTAGTACAGCATGGTTGAGTGACTCATTTCATTTTATCAAGTGATTTTCTATGTAGTAACAAGACATTTTTCTTTACAGCTTAATTTTTGGAAATGTCAAATATGCTACACAGAACTTAAGTCAGTACTTGCAATATTAAAAACTATCTTCAACAGTTGCACCACTGCTATATCATAGGTACTCATAACATACATAAGCAACTTGGCCTTATAAAGTGTATGTCTTAGTTTTTGCAGTGACTTGCATGTCTTTTGTAAGTATAATTGGATCAAGAGAAAGGAAAATGTAGTTGTGTTTGATTTAACCCTAAAGTTTTCCTGCTCAAAGGCATGCACTTAAAGCATCAAGTTTCAATGGATTCATTTTGAATTATTTTTGACTCTCTTTACTTCTTTCAAATCATACTTAGCTGCTCTTCATTGTTATGTCTTATGTTCAGCCATTTTTGGTTATGAACAGAATTATAGATCCAAATTCAATTCCCTTAGAACTCTGCATTTTCAAATCTAATGTTCTGGGCCTTTAGTGTACCCATTACCCTAATAGTGTACATCGGACCCAACAAGTAATTTTTCATCCCTGACCCCCTTCCATCCTCCCACCTTTGGAGTCTCCAATGTCTATTATTCCACTCTGTATGACCATGTGTACCCATAGTTTAGCACCCACTTATAAGTGAGAACATGCAGTATTTGATTTTCCATTCCTGAGTTACACTTAGGATAATGGCCTCCATTTCTATCCACATTGCTGCAAAAGACATGATTTCATTCTTTTTTATGGCTGAGTAGTATTCCATGGAACATATATTTCACATTTTCTTTATTCACTCATCAGTTGGTGGACAATTAGGTTGATTCCATGTCTTTGCTAGTGTAAATTGTGCTGTGCTAAACATACAAGTGCAGATATCTTTTTGATATCATCACTTAATTTCCTTTGGGTAGATACCCAATAGTGGGATTACTGGATTAAATGGTAGATCTACTTTTAGTTCTTTGAGAAATCACCATACTGATCTCCATAGAAGTTGTACTAATTTACATTCCCACCAACAGTGTGTAAGTGTTCCATTTTCATCGCATCTGTGCCAACATCTATTGTTTTCTGACTTCTTATTAAAGGCCATACTGACTGGAGTAAGATGGGCTTTCTAGGTATAATCTCATTGAGGTTTTTATTTACATTTCTCTGACAACTAATGATTTTCAATATTTTTCATATGTTTGCCATTTTTATATCTTCTTTTGAAAAATGTTCATGTCCTTTACTCATTTTTTTTTTTTATTATTATAGGTTTAGGTACAGTGGAGTTTTGCTACACACATATATTGTATAGTGGTGAACTCTGGGATTTCAGTGTAGCCATCACCTGAACAGTGTACTTTGTACCAAATTGGTAATTTTCCATCCCTCACCTTCCTCCCAACCTCCCTATTTTTGAGTCTCCTGTGTCCATTCTGTATAATCACGTGTACCCATAGTTTAACTCCCAATTATAATATAGAGAGAACATGCAGTATTTGGTTTTCCATTCCTGAGTTACTTCACTTAGGATGATGGTCTCCAGTTTCCATCCAAGTTACTGCAAAAGGTATGATTTCATTCTTTTTTATGGCTGAGTGATATTCCATGATATATATACCACATTTTTTTATCCACTCCTCTGTCGATAGGCACTTGGGTTGATTCCATAATTTTGTGATTATGAATTGTGCTCCAATAAACATATGAGTGCAGATATCTTTTTGATATAATGGTTTCTTCTCCTTTGGATGGTGGGATTGAAGGAATGAATGATAGATATACTTTTAGGTCTTTGAGAAATTTGCATACTGATTTCCATAGAGGTTGTACTAATTTACATTCTCACCAACAGTGTATAAAACATCTATTGTTTTTTGACTTGTTAATAATGGCTATGCTGATTGGAGTAAGACAGTATCTCATTGTGGTTTTAATTTGCATTTCTGTGATGATTAGTGGTGCTGAGCACCTCTTCATATGTTTGTCTGCCGTTTGTATATGTTCTTTTGAAAAACACCTGTTCCTGTCATTTGCCTACTTTTTAACGGTTTTTTTTCTTGCTGAGTTGTTTGAATTTCTTGTAGATTCTATTGAATAGATATTAGTCCTTTGTCAGATACATAGTTTGCAAATATTTTATCCCATTCTATAGGTTGCCTGTTTACTCTGTTGATTATTTCTTTGCTGCACAGATTTTTAGTTTAAGTCCAATTTGTTTATTTTTGTTTTTATTGCATTTGCTTTTGAGATCTAGTCATAAACTCTTTGCTTACTAAGCCAATGTCCAGAAAAGTTTTTCCTGTTTTCTTTTAGAATTTTCATGGTTTCAGGCCTTATGCTTAAGTCTTTAGTCCATCTGGAGTTAATTTTTGTATATGGTGAGAGACAGGGATGCAGTTTCATTCTTCTGCCTACGGGTATCCCATTTTCTAAGCACCATTTATTGAATACAATGTCCCTTCTTCCCCAGTGTATGTTTTTGTCTGCTATGTTGAAGATCAGTTGGCTATAGGTATATGGCTTTATTTTGGGGTTCTCTATTCCGTTCCATTGATCTATATGTCAACTTTTTTGCCAGTAACATGCTGTTTGAAATAGTGTAATTTGAAATCAGGTAATGTGACGCCTCCAGTTTCAGATTTGTCCTTTCTGCACAACATTGCTTTTGGCAGGACAGGCTTTTTCCACAGCCATCAACTACACTGCTGCTCCTAGGAAAATGACAGTGCCTATGTGAACTAAAAGCCAGGAGTACTGAGGCAATGGTGTTATAGGGAGGTAGACAGCATGTCTGCCTACCCAGGCCATGGGGCTTATGCCCTCCCTGCCCCAAACCCCACAGAGAACTTGGCACATTTCAACAGGAGCTCCCCTGCCACCCTTGTCAGGGCTAGTACTTCTGCTCATTGTGGGGGTGTGGGAAGGCAAACTTGGCAGTCCAACTCTACCCAACTTTGTCTCCCACCCCTGCCAAGCATGAACAGGGAATGCAGGACATCAGGTATGCCACAGACCACTCCACCGTCTCAGTATACTGAAACCAAGCACACACTCATGGGCATCTGTGGCAGCCAGTTCTTACACATAAACACCACCTAGTGGCCTGGTGGTTGAACTGCAGCCCAGTACATTGCTACTATAATCAGCATTTGAGCCAGCCACCGCACGAAAGCTATTGTATAACCAACGAACACATACAGAACCTTAGCCCCTAAAATTACCCCAAATAAAAGATAAATAAATACAACATACATTACAGGCATCCCCTCAATGGGGTGAAAATTAAATAATTAAATTAAATTAAAAAATAAAAAATTCCATCTACATGAAAGCAAATTCAAAAATAAAAAGTGGTAACTTCTCCAAATGAGAAAGAACCAGTGTAAGAACTCTGGCAGTAGGACATCATTTACTTTTAGACCCAGAGTCCTAAAGTCTCACCTGATGTGTTCAGGTATAAGGTTTTATTTAAATAATCATCTTTTCAGAGCCATTAGTTTCTTTCAACCTAAAGAATGTCAGTAATTGTCTTCCTTTTTTGAAATATTACTCACTTTTAAACTCTAAGGGGTTTATTTAGAAAGTCTTCATTGTTTATTTTTGTCTCAGCAATATGACCATAGCACCCTATATAAACTTCTATTACTGAATTTAAAATATCTTTCAAAATTACCCTTTTGGTCTTGCCTACTTGACTATGAAGTCTGTTTTAAAAGGAATGGATACCATATTCATTTTAAATTCTCAAATGGCCTAAAATACAGCAGGTAACCAATAATCATGTGTTGAACTGAACTGAATAAAATTTATGGTATGAAGATTTAAGTTTGAAAGGGAAGAAACTAATTATCACCTTAAAGATGATGCATAAAATTTATTATATTAAGAGACACATCTTTTCTTAGGTAGTATAACAGATATTCTAACTGACCTGTATGAACTCTCTGAATTCCTGTTATAACTGATAACCATGGCACCTTGCATACTCCTAGTTGATAGGGCAGTTCTTGTGGTCTCCAAGGAATTTGTTGTCTCTAGGTGAGAACACTTTCATAAAATTGCTAATGTAGGTATGAGACAGTCCCTTGACAAGATTATTCTCTTATCTGGTCGTTGTTTAATTTGATTAAGGCCACTAATTAAAAGTTTTTATGATTAACTCGGGTTTTATTGAATAAGTGGATGGTGAATGTTGAAACTTTCTGTATTCCATTTCCTGACATTGTCAGAAAATGAGTTTGAAAAGGCAAACAGGAATTTTTGCATCCCATGCATCTGGATTATGAAAGGAAACTATTGAAAGATTTTCAATTAAAGAGTGAAATGATCACATAGATGTTTTGAAATCATCTTTCAAGTAGCTAGTATGATAATGACTGTCAGAAAATGAGTTTGGAGGTTGGGAAACATAAGGCTATTTTTAAAAACCCATATCAGAATGATGATGGGGTGGAGGTGGGAATAGAATATCAGAAGTTAAGGAAAGTGAAGAATCTGTGACATCTCCTGGATTTCTAACAATCTTTATCAGTCAGTTTGCCTTTGACCAAAGAATCTGATAATAGTATTATTCACAGAGAAAGAGGGACAATTTAGGAAGAAGTACGAGTTCATATACCTCTATTATATGATGTCTTAAAATAGAATGATATAAGATCAGAAGTACAGAAGTTCCCCCTTATCCCAGTGGCATACGTTCCAAGACCCCCAGTAGATGCCTGAAAATTCAGATAGTATTGAATCATATATATTCTATGTTTTTCCCTATATAAACATACTTATGATAATACCTATGATAAATTTTAATTTATAAATTAGGCACAGTAAGAAATTAACAGCAATAATCAATAATAAAATGAAAAAATTATAACAATATGCCAGCATCACTACCCTTGTGCCTTAAGCAAAATAACGGTTTCTTGAACGCAAGCACTGTGATCGCACAACAGTCAATCTTTAAATGAGATGGCTCTTACATGACTAACAAGTAGGTGGATGGAAGTTTGGGGAGGCTTAAAGAATTCACCCTCCCCAAACTTCCATCCAAACTTCCTATAAAACCCACCACTCTCCCCTTCCTAGGGATGTATTAGGAACACAGTCTTTGCCAGACCCCCAGGGGTATAAGGGAATGAAATGCAAAAGGGGAACTTGCTTTCCTTATCCCTCCGGGTTGTTTGAAAAGAATTTATTTACTCCCCCAGAAAAACCCTCTGTAAAACCCAGGCTCTCCCCTTTTCTCTCGTGAACGCCTTTTGTGTCCTCCACCCATCTGCAACCAGATGCTCAAAATAAATAACATTTTACTACAATAGAGATTGTGTGTGTCTCTCTCTCGGCTCCAGACCTAACAGGTAGCATCTACGGCATGGATATTATGGACAAAGGGATGATTTGTGCTACTTAGGATGGTGTGCAGTTTAACATTTATAAACTGTTTACCACTGGATATTTCCATTTAATGTTTTTAGCCTGCAGAGGACCACAGGTAACTGAAACCATAGAAGGCAAAACCACAGATAAGGGGGGACTACTGTATTTAAAAAAATCCTTCAATCCTGAGGAAATTTGTAATGTGTGCATTATATTCTTAAGCTTTCTAGAAAATATATATATAGATCACTTTTGATGAAATGATAAGAAGCTACATTTAGAAAATGAGATTAACTGTTCTGAAAGCATTCATAATAATCAGAAAAGGCTGAACAGAGCAAGACATCAACAAGCAAATAAAAACAAAGCACATTTTATGAAGTACAGAGCTTCTTTTTTTACTATCTTCCCCAAACTAATTTCTACTCATGATTTAGATCCTTTAAACCTCTAAATCTGTTTTATGCACCCTGCCAAAAATCCCAATACCTTGCACCTAACATTATTGTTACCAAGATAATTTTTTTCCCCCAAAAGTGAGATTCTTTCCAGTTCAGTGTTGTGAAACCAAAAGGGAGTGTTAAGTAGGTCAGGCTTTAATTGATTGGCCCAGAAGCAGGAGCATAGCTTGCAAATCAACTTCTCATGTGAGAAGTGAAGCAGTTAAAATATGATTTCTTTTAATGAAGGGGTTGGGTATTAAAAACAGAGGGCGGAATATTCATGTCTTTAATGGGAATCCTTCTCCTCGTCCTTTCACGGTCTCTTCTGGTCATTACCATGGTGATCATCAACTGTCATGGCATGGATGGGAGTACTGTTTAGTATGGAAATTAGATTATAATGAAGTTAGGCGTTTCTAGAGGTCAAGTGGACATTATCGTGGATCCCACCAGTTTTAGCCAGTTCTGACCAGTCTGGTCACAAGGGTCCCTCCCATGCATCCTCCTTCTTAAAGATAAACATAGTTGGGCAGGCAGAGTTTGAGGGGGAAGTAAATATTCAGCCATGTTAGGAAAGCTAGAAGGGAAAGTAAATGATGAGTACTGTTCCACAGGTATTACACTAGGGACAATGTTTCACTGGCATTATAGTGGTAACATTATTGCAGTATTTATCGACTCAATCTAATTTATGTACTGTCTTAATCCATTTGTGCTCCTATAGCAGAATACGATAGACTGGATAATTTATGTACAATGGAAATTTATTTCTCAGAGTTCTGGAGATTAGGAAGTCCAAGATCCAAGTGCAGGCAGATTTGGTGTCTTATGAGGACCTACTTCCTGGTTCACAGATGGCCATCTCATTGTGACCTTTCACGGTGGGAGAGGTAAGGGAAACCTCCAGGGTCTCTTTTATAAGGGCACTAACAGCCCTGGCCTCATGACATAATCACCTCCCAAATGGCCTCACCTCCAAATGCATCATATGAAAGGTTAGGATTTCACCACACGAATTTTAGGGGAGCACAAGCATTCAGTCTATGACATGAGCCTCCTTCACAAATACTGTGAGCATCTTATTCACAACTGTGCCATCAGTATTTATGCCAGGCATCTAATAGACATTCAATAAATGAATGCTGATTAAATCAATCATGATAAGAAAGATTCCATGATCTATGGCCGTGAAAGAGAAAATAACTAATAATAGATTCAACACTTTAAAAAATTAAAATACTACCACTAAAATACCAAGTGATCCTGATGAGACAGTTATCTGATTAGCAGATTAACAAAGAATTAATAAAGAAAAAACAGAAAATATCCATAACCAGGAAGTATTATAAGAGATTTGCATAGAACCCTTAAAAATAGTGTAAGAAAATCTGATATTCATAAAAAATTTAAGTTGCTAAGATTCCTAAGAGAAATAAAAAGCCTCTCTTGTTAGTAAAGCATGGAAAAAAAAAAAAAAACAATGCAAGACAGACATAGTTATTGAGTGTTCACTATGTGGAAAGCCTCTGGTAGCTTCTGAGGAGATATCAATGTAAGTGCAATATTTGCTCTAATCTCCAGATTATAATCAAATTGGGAAGAGCATTCCTTTCAAGGAAGAAAGATGTAATGTAAAAAGATTACATTTGTCAAATCACCCTATAGACAATGTATACCACAGAAATACAAAGAAGAAAAATATTACTTCCAGCTGGAAGAACTGAGAAGACTTCTGGGAGCTGAACTAAATGATGGGAGGATGACAGGATTTAACAAATATTTTTATCAAAACAGAAGAAGACAATTCTGCAGGCCACAAAAGTACATAAAGATATTTTAAGGTATTATTCTCACTTATATGTGTTTTCCCTAACTTGGGCAAGGAGAGGAAACAAATACTGAGCATAAATAAACCAAAGGCACAACTATTTTTCTTTTCAAGCTTTAGTGTTCAAACGCAGCTCAATAAAAGTCTTCCCCACAGGAAACACTTTCATTTAGGCCCAATTGAAAGGTGACAAATTTAACAGTTTAAAATTAATGAGAACATCCACAGCCCTAAAGTACTAAGTGAAGGAGACAGACTGAGAACACACGACAAAGTAAATGAATTGACCTCGGTGGGTCTAGTGAGGTTCTCTGCAGCAGGCTCTCTCCATCTGATGTTTCTGACATTTTTCATCCTGGAATGTGTGGATGCATTTTTACTCCAAAGATGGGAAGTATGACTCTGTCAGGCTTGCCAGACCTCTTATTTTTCCACAGCTTCAGGAAAGAAGTTTATTCTTATTGGTAATGCATCTTTTTTGGGGGGGCGGGGAGCTATCACACCAGCTAGAGTACAGTAGCATGATCATAGCTCACTGAAACCTCAGACTCCTGGGCTCAGGTAATCCTCCTGCCTCAGCTTCTCCAGTAACTGGGACTACAGGCCCAATGACCACGCCTGGCTAATTTTTTCTATTTTCAGTAGAGACGGAGTCTCGCTCTTGCTCAGGCTGGTCTCAAACTTCTGACCTCAAGTGAGTTGCCCACCTTGGCCTCCCACGGTGCTAGGATTACAGGTGTGAGCCACCATGCCCAGCCTGCCTCTATTTTAATTCCCTTTCAAAGGCCAATGTGAGGCCAAGACGCAAGAAGTCAATGGTTTAATATAATTTCATCTTGCTTTATATAGAAGGCATAAAATATTTTTAAAATAGCATTCATGTTTTTTAGGATATATGATGTTATCTACGTACAAACCCTGAGTGGGGAGAACTAAACCATTGATTGTGCAGTTCCTGTATTGTTAGATATTTTCATGTGAAAAATCATGATGAAATTTTAGCTAAAATAAAAGTTCTTGCACCTGCTGAAAAATATGCCAATTCAGTTTTTTTTTTTTAATCTTTTGGCAAAATCTGTAAGTTTAAAACAGAAATGGAACTGAAGATTTCAGTTCTCAGGTGCAACTTATATTAAGAAACAAAATACTGAGAATTATTTTAAATAGTTCAAAAAAACAATGATTATTATAAATATATATATCATTTATAGCATAATATGTGGGCATGAGGCCATTTCCTTAATGTTATTGCAGTTTAATCACAAAATACACTATGACAATACGAATAAATTATAAAACATATGCTAATAACAAAAACTGAAGGAACTGTCCCGCCGCTTTCCTCATCCAGGGCCTCTGCATCTACAGTTTTCTGTCTCTGAAATGTTTCTCTCTTTTCCTTCTTCCTCCCACGACCTCTGCAGAGTAAGTGTCTCGTTCTTCATCTTTAACGTTACATTCTCAGAAGAGCTTTCCTGACTACCCCCTCTTGCATCCTCTACTATTTCCTACCTATGCCTTTCTAGAAAATATCACAATTTTAAATTATTTTAGACTTTTTATTTGTTTCCTATATTAGATCACGGACCTCGTCTCTCTTGTTTGCTGTTGTAACCCCAGTACTTAGTACAATGTTGAGAACATTTTAAAAATAATTGTTGAATGACTGGGTAAATAAACTGTTATAATAGCAAAAATAAAATGCAGTAAAAGTAATTGCAGTATGAAAATTAAACCAAAAAACCTAGTGTCAGAGTAAGTACAAAAATTTTTCAATTTTATTCACTCCATGTTGAGTTGAAATATATTGTGTTTAGTTTTAAACCTGAGACTTACATTTAGCTAATAGGACCTCAAGGCCTCTTTATATGGAGGAAGCATTTCTATAGTGCCTTCAATAGTTATATTGAGTGTATCCAAAGATATCATGCTTTTTAGGTACAGAAAAACATACATAACAATATTAAGGTTACTAATATTGTGATAAAAAAGTTAACTTTTAAGCTTAATCAAACATGTTTTGAAAGCTACCATGCCTAATGCACTATATTAGATATTATTAAAACCAGAAAATACATACAAATGATGGTAAATTTGTTCCCAATTTGGATGTTCTAGGAAAGTTACAATTTTAAAGCCTTCTCAATGTTTTTAGGCACTAAATAAGAATGACAATTTCAAATACCAGTAATATTCCATAGTCACAATACTACTGTATATTTATGCCAACCAAAAAAGTGAACCATACTAAATAAATTCATATCATACAAAAATAATTATTTTTAATATTTTTACTGTAAGTCTAAAAATTGAGTTGTGATGAGTCATAGTGTATAGGGCAGAAGCCATGGACATAAATCCACAAGGGAACTAAGCAGTACAACAGCAATGATATTTTTATCTTGTTTAATTTTTTTTTTTTTTTCCCACATAGGCATCTGTAGTTAGTGGCCAAGTGGTTAAGGTGATGGACTAGATAGAAATCCACTGGGGTCTTCCTGTGCAGGTTCGAATCCTGCTGACTACGACGGTGGGCTTTTTTTTATTTCAGCATATTATGGGGGTAAAAAAAAATGTTTTAAGCACACTTTTTATCAAGTCCTATTGCCACTATAAGCAACGCTCCTGAAGCAGCAGCTGGGCAGCTACACACTGTGACGGCACAAACCAGTGTTCGAGAGCGAGGGTATGGAAAATGGCTCCCCCATCAACTGCATGACTCTGCGTGAATACTTAAATTCTCTGCACCCCAATTTCCGCATCTGTAAAATGAGGATTATCATAATAATAACTCCTTCCTTTTCTTATGAAAATTAAATGAATTTGTATGAAGTCCTAAAGGACAGTACTCAGCATATAGTAAACCTTCCAAACAGTAGCCATTATTTTTATCAGAAAAGACTACAAACATAGGAGAAGTAACAGCCGCCTTGCCATGGAAACAGAAAGGAGTTCAAACACAGTGACTCAGTTAAATTCCCCCTTTTTGAACTGCTGCTATAAACAGAAAATTGTGGAGGAGAAAATGTACAAAATACAACATCCCTCATGAAATACAGTAGATAAATCATTTACATAAACATCAAGCCCACATGGAATAATTGTCAGAGGACCTGTATAAATAAGTATAAATTGGTGAGGCAAGTTGGTTATTTCATCAGCAAAATTTTATAAAGAAGGATGCATTTGAGGTAGAACCTGAAGAGTAAATAGGATGTCCAAAGGTAGATTGGAGGGAGGAATTTCTAAGAAATGCAATCACATGAACACAAATGTGTAGGAAAGGCAGGTAAGGCAGGTATATTGTATAATCAGTAAGTAGTCCAGGTTAGGGGTAATATATGAAATATAGAAGAATAGTAATGGCAAATAAGCCACAAAAATAGTATAAGAAAATGTCAATGAATTTCTTTGTAAGTAGTTCTAGAACGATATAGCAAGTAACCAAAGAAAGTCATTTTTAAATAGCACCATATTTGTTCATACTCAAGCAAAAATATTCATTATTCTATTCACTTTGTTTTTCCTGCTTTGCAACAAAATAATAATAGCAATTATGATCATAATAAAAGTATACAGTAATAGATAGTTTTTAAGGTAATTAAGGTAGAATCTATTATATTTGCATGCGTTTGTATTTTGTAAGACAAATAGTAAAAATTAAAGGACAAAAATAATTATAAGACTCAAGAAATAATATTTGTGCAGATAAAAGTTTTCTTAGACTTGGGTTATGTCATTTACTGAGGGAGCAAGAAAAGGTGAAAACATAATGTAAATGTAAGGTATAATGAATGAAAATAATTAATTTTTTATTTTTTAAAAGAACTTCCTCCTTTCCTTTATAAATGTGTGCTGGGGATAAAACAGAGAGGTATTAAAAAGACAAATCTAAATACCTTTTGGGTTTCTTTACATGATGGTTATTTATAACTACTTTGTTGTTAACTCTCTTACTTTGAAGGTTATATCATTTAAAATAAGAAAAAGATTTATATGACCATAGACAAAAAGAATGTGAAAAAGATTATAAGTAAAGACATACAAATTTCTTTAACCCTCAGAGAAAACCATCATCTTGTCTTTTAAAAACTACTTAAGTTTAAGAGATACCAAAAAAAGAACATTACTGAGTTTTACGAGAACTCTACATGCCTCTTTTCTGTGTGTTGCTATCTTTATTCTGCACAGATCTCAAACACTATACTTTGTATCATGTAATTCTACTAAAAGTGACATAAAGAAAATGATTTCCTTTTTTTAAGTCACCTCCTGATCTCCAAGCACTCTTGGTAAGCCCAATACCACTATAGTGGCCCTGTTACCCCCTCAGCAAGGTTTACGGCAGGCCCCAAAATTCCATGTGCTCTTGTTGGTGTACCCATCACCCATAGCAATACCACCTAATGATCTCTTTAAAGCAGATCCAGAAGCCCCTCAGAGACCTGTATTTAAGGCCAGGACTGCCCAAGTTGCCTGCTAGTCACTGCTATGTCATCAATGTCTCTACCCTCGACATAACATAAGGATGTACTCCTCATAAGACTACCATTCCTCCACGCTAAAGCACCTTCAGCCTCACTTCTGACAACTGCCTAAAAGATCAATTTCAAGAAAAAAGATATAATTAGAGTTTATTACCCACCTCTCCTAAAAGATCAGCAAGACAAATCCTGATCCCTTTGTTTATTTTAAATACTACCAGAAGTGCAAATCTCTCCCCCCTCCAATTCTGCATACACATCTTACTCTACTTTCCATCAGGCTTTGACACAGCCGTCCATGCCATCCTTGAGACACCATTTCTTTTGTTTCTGCAGACATCACTTTTTCCAGACCCTCATGCCTCATTGACTATTCTCATTGTTCATAGCTGATTCCTCCTTATTTCCAGATTTTTTTTTTCATTTTTTTATTTGTATCTATTCAAGGATGCAAGTGCAGTTTTGCTACACTGATATATTACATTGCGGTGAAGTCAGGACCTTTAGTGCATACATCACTAAAGTAGCACATGCTGTACTCACAAAGCAACCTCCTATCATCCACTCCCCTCCCAGTATCCTCCCCCTCCAAGTGTCCATTGTTCATCATTCCACACTCTGCTTCCTTGTGTACACATTATTTAGCTCCTACTTATAAATAAGAACATGAGGTATTCGTCTTTCTCTTTCCAGATCTTTAGACTTTGGAGTGGCTCAGTGCTCAGTTCTTGGTACTCTTCTTTTCTCTCTCTAGCATCGCTCCCTAGGTAATCTCATTCAGTCTCTCAATTTTATAGACCATATGATTAAAATCCTGATGAATATCAAATTTACATGACCCAAACTTGACCCTTAGTGTCAGATTTATGTATCTAACTTTCTATACAATATTATCACTTGGATGTCTAATAGACTTAACATATATAAAAGGAATTCTTGATTTACCCTTTCCAAAAAAAAAAAAAAAAAAAAAAGTCCTACATTTTCCCCAGTCTTAGTCATCTCAGTAAATGGTACCACCATTCTTCTAGTTGTATAAACCAATAAAATAACATCATTTTTTTATTTCTCTCTTGCTTTCACACCTCATATCTTATTTCTTAAGCAAATGGAGTCAGCTCTATCTTCAAAATATGGACTGGATCCAACCAATAATCACAACTCCACAACTATTACCCTAGTTCATGTCACCAACATCTCTTGAAAGAACTACTGAAATAATTTCCTAGTTGACCTTTTTTCACTCTCCACTCAACCCTTTTCTGTATGTCCCTGTAAGTCCTTACAATATTCACATATCTATTCTTTGAGTTCAATTTAACTGTTGCTCCCTTTACTAAGTTTCCAAAAGTGAATAAATCTTCATTTAAAATCTTATTGGGGCTGGGTGCAGTGACTCACGCCTATAATCCTAGCACTCTGGGAGGTCAAGGTGGGAGGATCGCTTGAGGTCAGGAGCTGGAGGCCAGCCTGAGCAAGAATGAGACCTGTTTCTACTAAAAATACAAAAATTAGCTGGGCATGGTGGCAGGGCCTGTAGTCCCAGTTGCTGGCGGGGCTGAGGCAGAAGGATCGCTTGAGCCCAGGAGTTTGAGGTCGCTGAGAGAGAGCTAGGCTGATGCCACAGTACTCTAGCCAAGGTGACAGAGTGAGACTCCATCTCAAAAAAACAAAAGAAAAAGAAAAAGAAAAGAAAAGAAGTAAATAAAATCTTCTTGGGAATGTATAGGGGAAGGAGGGAAGCAAATCTTGCTTAACTTCACCATCTATGAGCTACCATTCTATTTCCTTCCCTCCTTTCACTAAAAAATATCTAAAATGAAAACTTAACATTCTAATCAATGATCTAGAAAATACTAATTGTTCACCAATTTCTCAAGTGTCATTAATGACCTCTTAATTATGAAATATGATGCCCTTTGCTCAGTTCTCATTCTCCTTGTCCTCCTTATACTACTGCTCTCAATATATATATAACATAAATTTTTTTCTTTATCTTTTCCTTGTTTTCCTAATTTTAAGAAATATGACATCTGTTCTATATTTATTTTACCAGCCACTCTTTCCTCACTGACTACTTTTCTTCTTCTCAAAAAAGTTATTAATAATATCCTCTAAAACACAATATATAATTCACACTTATAATTCCAACTGGTTTCTCTTTTTATATGAAATTTGAGAAAAGTCTCAAGATTAGGAATATTCACATAACATATATCCCGATTTTCCATCTTTAAACATATTCATATTTTGTATGTTTGTATTACAAATATTATAAAATATCATAAAATATATACAAATCATTTTTCATAGCTAGATGCCAATTCTAATCATCCTACTTCTGTTTTCTGTCTCCGGAACTGTTGCTGTTAATTCAGGCTCCATTCTTCTCTAACGATTACCTTTCTCTAATGTCCCATATCCAATCAGTGATTTTTCCATTTCAATGCCTCTTACAACTTCCCATTTCCTTCCATTTCTGTTCAAGCCCTTATCACTTCTCACCTGAATTACTTCAATAGAATTATAATTGGTCTCTAGGTTTCAGACAATTCTCTTCACTCTCCCTCTTGCTTACTATTGATAGATTAATCTTACTAAAACTCCTACAACAGATTTTCCATCATGTCATTTCACTGTTCAAAATCTTTAGTGGGACAGAAGATGGAAAAATGAAAATAGATGGTTTGCTTGGGAGGAAGATATGGGGCAAAAGTTTTTTATTTTTGAAATTCTACATTATTTTTTTCTTTTTTAGTTTCAGAATATTATGGGGGTACAGATGTTTAAGTTACGTATGTTGCCCTTACCCCCTCTCCCCTCCAAGTCCGAGCTTCAAGCATGTCCATCCCCCGGATGGTGCACATCGTACTCTTTGTGTATGCATATACCCGTCTCTACATTATTTTTATAATGTCACATTGTATAATTAGCATAATAAAATTAATTACCTAGAAGTTAAAATTCCAGTGACCTCTATCATACGCTTCCAACGTTCTTTTTGCCTTTTGCTGTTCCATTAAATAAAATATCTGCTCTATGTTCTCTCAACTCTCAAACAATGAAAATTATATGCTTTAATTGTTTTAAACTTAAATTTCACTACTGTATAAAGTTCCTGATTATATTAGCTGAAAATAATTCTCTTTTACATACAATAAACCTAACTGCTTATGAAAACCAATCACTAGACCTTCATTATTTAAGCTTTTTATCAGTATTTTTATTCTTATTTTTATTTTCTCTTCAAATTGAAAGAAAAAACACATCCTTAATAAAAAGACTCTTCCTCACCTTTGAAATAGAGGCCACAGTAGCTTGAAAACACATAGTAGGCATTTAGTATTTATTACTTCATTAGATAAGCAATCAAATGTGTCAAAGGCAACAAGATATTTTCACGCAGTACCTTTTGACTTCATTTTGAAATTAAAAGCAAAAGCAGAGATGTGTTGCCTTTAGAAACTCTTCCAAAAGAGCCAACATCACAGCAATTGTTTAATCTAGTATTGAGATACTGTATGAATGTGACACATCCACTACATTAATTGAGTATAAATGAGACACTCTTTCCTCATTCAACTAAATAATAAGGTACTCAGCATCCAACTCTCTAATATTACCTCAAGTTGCAGGGAATATGAGCAGAACTCTAATTTTCCCTTTGTTTGCCTTTGTTTTTTGCACCTCACCGAGACAGAGATCAACATTTGCTTGAATTGCTATCATAGTGGAGCTTGGATAGTAGAAATTAAATTCACTGGAGCCATCATTAAGTCTTTTTAATGAAATATTAAATTGCTATGGCACAGAGTATATGGAATGACCCAACTTAACAGCAGACTAAGCTAAAAAGAAAAAATAACTTGTAAACACACAAATAATTAGGACATCATTTCTCTTTTCCCTTCTTTTCCAATGAGACAACTAAGCTGGATCAAAGAAAGCAAATGAATATATCAAGCTTCTTGGACAGATTAACTGATATTTTTACTACACATTTAATCCATGTTTCACTGTAGTAAGCAATTCAGGCAAAGATCTGATTACTCTATTTATCATTTGATACTCTTTACAAAAGCTGAAGATTACACTCATTCTAAATCTTATGTTGGCTGGCAGTAAACATAGTTCAGAGCCAGCAAAGAGGCTGCTTATATGATGCTGGCAAATTGCCAGAGCATACAGAATAGCTCTTTTGGCCTCTGTTTTCCAATCCGGCTGATGGCAAAAAAGGGAGGTGGTGGTACAATCACCACCTTAGCCACCAGTTGCTGCCTCTGTCAGCTTCTACCTTAGAAGTATCATAACTAGAAAAATCACTTATTGTACATATTTCCTGTGTACAAGGTATGTACTAAACCTGAAGGGGTAGAGTTTTCAGCCCAGTGTTGGTATAGCCATTGATAACTGCAGTAACCATTTGACCGCTGAATTCCAAAAATAATAATAATAAAAAGGAGTGGGATCAAATTATGTAGGAAAGTATTTTCTTCATGTTTTAAACTCAGGCATAGTGAATACTGAACATATAAAATTTTTTTAAAATTCTATTTAATTCTCTCTATTCTTGGTGATCTTGGAGTAGATTATAACATCTGAAGGGAAAGATTCTTTTTAACTCTGTTTACTATTAATACCACTGCAACTCTTAAGCACATAAAGGAAACCAAATATATTTTTAGATTCTACCATTATATTTTAATTCCAAATAAAATGTTATTGCCAGTCATAACTATTCGTGATGCCATTTATTATATGAACAAATGGCATCTGTATCTCAGAGCTATCATACACTACTTCTTTATATTGCCGGTCTCCATTTTTTATCTATGTCCAAATATATCCATAACCACATTGCATAAAAGAAGTGTCTTGGTTTGTGGCACTACTTGGTATCTGCAGAGGTTCATGGTGTTTGGGATAATGACTGGCTGATTTTTTGCTTCTTCTTCCCAGTGTTTCTATTTGCTTCAATTCAAAATCTTCCTCAGGATGACCTTCAAAACCTTCTCATGGTTTTTTTCATTGTCTTCTGTCTACATTGACAAAATTGTGCGTTAAGTGGATTTTATGCAATGATAGGAACACATACTCTTCCGAGACCTGGAGGCTGATCTTAATAAAGTAGGTTTTAAAAAAAAAAAAAAAAAAAACCAAGAAAACTGCTCTATAGAGGTAGTAGGCTTAGATCCTGTTACCTACTTAGAAGACTGACATGTTACCAATGCTTTGAAAAGCTTCAGTTAGGTGTATAAATGGAACCATGATTGTAACAGCTATTTATGTTTGTTGATTTAATGTCCTATTTCTTTCTAAAAATAGATTCTATGAAACCAAAGTAAAGATAGCATCAAAAACACAATTCGTTTTCCTGTTGGATTGTTAAAAGTTGGTCTTTATTACTGAGATTCTCAGCAGCCAATGCAATAAGGGAAATGAAATTTACTGTGTTTACAAGCCAAAGACTGTTTTTTCTTAGAAGAAGCAAAATATCCCAATGTCCTGAGAATATTTCTCCCATGGAGCCTTATAAATAGATTATTGCATGATGTTCCAAATATGGGTTGAACCCTACAAATATAAATTATGTACCCATATGCCTCCCAAAGGTCATACAGTCTCAAAGTAAATTTCAGTTCCATTATTTATATTGGCATTTTTGACTTTCCATTCCCTTCTTCATTAGTTATGACACTGTTTGGCAAAGTGCCATCTGTTCAGTTTTAATGCAAATCTGTTTACATGAGGACAGAGCCTTTTTCTGTTAGTTTATTACCATATTCCAAGTACCTAATCAGTACCTGGAACATAGTCATCTCATTAACATTTGCTGGACTAACAAATGAAACATATAACTTGAAGCAATAATATATCTTCTTTATATAGTCAACCTCCATTTGTTATCTTTATCTTAGATGACTTAGAATCTTTCCAATTTTCACATAAGCAGAAATTGATTGCAGTATGTTCAGAGTTTTATTACTTATAACCAGGAAATAATTGTAGGTGTTTTGTTTTGTTTCGTATCTCCTAATCTTTCAACATGCTGCAAAATAGCAGGTTCTTGTATTATCACATTTTGTGTCTCAGTGTTCCAACGACAAAAGAAAGTATAGGTAAATAAATCAAAAAAATTTACATCTAGGTCATCTGAACAAACTACATAAAATCTATGCTAGGTTTAAAACAATTGCTTACAAAGCACATTTAAACAATTTTAAACCAATAACCATAATGCAGATACTAGGCAAATAGATGGAATTTATTAACAACTTCACTCTTACTGAGTATATCAGTAAGAGTTCAGAAATACAGAAGCTGCTCTACATCTATAGCTTCTGAAATTTAGAGATTACAAATTGCCAGATGTTAGAAATTACCTTGAGATTTAACCTTGAACCTAGTTAATTAAAAGTTGCAATGACCTAATTTGCCTTGTTTTTCATCACAAAAGTAAAATTCCTCTCTGCTCAAGCAGGGCTTTCTCAGTCAAATATTAGAGGAAAAAAAAATCTTTAAATTTCAAGAGCAAATATAGAAATTAGGCTGCAATTAAGGTTTATACCATATATTCATCCATAATGTTCTTTAATCCCTTTAACAATTCCATTTCAAGCCTTAATCAATTTCTATCTATACTGCAGCAAAAATCTTCTATCTAAATCTGACCTCTGTCTTTCTGTCTCTCCTACTCCAATTGATCAAACTCAATTCAATCCAGCTGAGAAATATCAATTATTAAGAACTGATGGGTTGGAAATTTACCAGAGTGGATCTTGTTGGACACAGTACTGCTTCCACAGACCCTGCCTAAACATTCTTCAGTGTGTCTGTCTCAAAAAACTCATTTCTGATGAAGGCTAGAAAGAAATAATTCTCATATTCCAGCTGCAGATTTCCTATCTGGATAACTTTATTGAGCTTATCTAATTTATATTAAAAGAAATCCTCTGTTTGCCAGCTGGCAGCCATAAATTTCAAATAGCAGCTCAAATGACTACAATTTAATCTATTTTATGATTCATCATTCAACTGTGCTTATGCACCATATTGTACTTTATAAAATTCTATGTATGCTTCCTAGACATGTATTAGAGTGATTATAGATGAATTAAACATTATTAATCCACGACTGTAACTGGCTACTATCTGATGCTGCTTAGTGACTTAATTATGTTAGACAGACTAAATTGTTTCAAATGAACCTTCACAAAGGTCCTTAATAAAATAAAAGAGTGATTTTATTTTGTGTTATCTACTTTCTGCCAGAAGGTTCTCTAGAGGCTTCTGCAGTTTTCTTTTCTTTCCTATTAGCTAGAAAGCACAGTCTGGTAAGCCTGTGAACCCTGCAGGAGCTTACACGGAAAACAATTTTCTGTCTTTGACAAAGCACTATGGTAGGATTTGAGGCTGCTATGTAAGCAGCAAGCTTTAGTGATTTTCCTCTTAAGGGAGCTGGTTACAGAAGTGACTTAGAATGCCTTAGGAAAGAAAGAAGAACTTTCATATTGATAGTGTGTGGAGGGGATAACTTTATATAAAATTTAGAGTGGAACGGATATTTGAAATACAGAAGTTTCCAAAGTAGAATTTAAAATGTCAGCAGATTCATACAGGAACTGCCTTAGACATCAGGCTGTAAAAGACATTAAATTTTAAAATAAGGGGTTACATTGTTTCTTTGGTTTGCTGTGTGCAATACCAGAAGTTCACGGATGAGGGTAGACAATTCGTCTATTATTTCTAAGACAGACCACATTAGCTATGACTTTACTCAGAAGGAGGCCCCCTCACCCCTAAGCAGTATGATAAGAGGTTGAATGTGCACAAAGTATTTCTCATTCCCAAAGCAGTTTGGCAAGCAGGTCAAGTATGTGAAACAGTACAATGGGATGATAAAGTTACTGCTCTTCTGAGCAAGATGTGCAAAGTAGCAGCCAATGTGTAGGTCTTTGTGAGAAAGTAGCAGACAAAAGTGGTACTCTGTGGGTGAGAACTGCTTGGGACAGTGGAATCTTTCTAGACTAGTTATTGCTATTCTTACTCTTCACTCAGTATGGAGCCCATGTTCAGCAGAGCTAGCCTATTGTATAGAATTATTTATTTCTCTTTCCTGTACACATTCCCAACAAGAAAATATCACGTGCACACCAACAACAGAGAACTCCTGTATGTTAAAACTTTTCAATTTCCAACATTCCTCTTATATATAGAACATCAAATAATATCAGGATTTTCAGACGGTTTAGTCCTGTTTCTGAGCATCATGTTCCCTATGTAGAGCACAATGAGATTGACCACCAAAAGAAAAAAAAAAAGATGCAAAAAAGAATATGAATTGCATTTATTCTTATTGAAATTTTCTGTCATTGCAATTCATGCCTTAGCTTCTAGCAGGTAGGTATCTATCAAAAATATATCTCTAGTTCTATCTTGATCTTTACAAATTTTTGATAGACAATATTAATAAAAATAAAGAGTATATTAAATCTAAAAGCATTTAAAAATTAGCCAAATGTAATAGTTTCAGTGAGAGCCCAAAATTTTGTATGTTTTATTAGAAAAAGGAAAAAGCATAAATATAGTTTATTTTACACAGGTGAAGTAGGAAGACACGAATGAGAGTATAGACAGCTTCTTTCCAGACAGTTGGGAAAAGCATTAACAAAGAGCTCACCAAAGTTTAAACCCTATGAGCGCTCAGAAAAGACCTAGTAGGGATTCATAATTAGGCCCTTGGGGGAAACATAAGAAAAAGTATAAAGTTGAGGCAGTATAAAGGAAAGTCTGTTTTCAAAAAACTATATTGTCAGAAAGTAACAAGAACTAGTTTGATTGTAAAACATGAGCTTTACAGGAGTTAGTCCAATATAGAATCCTTGAACATCCCAGTCTAAAATATAATGAAACTTGAACAAATACAAAAGAAATTCCCACAACTTCAAAAACTAGGATTGACAGTCAATTTGTGGCAATAATCTGGGAGGAATTTATACCAAAATATGATAAATTAGACTGCAAATCAATCATTATATTACCAGAGACAGAGTAAAGTTGCTAGCCGGAATTGTTAGAAATGCATTTTCTTGTTTACAGTTTTTCCTGGGCACATAAATGTAAAATCTATAAATAAGAAAATTGGCCATCTCTTTCATTTCTTTTTAGAAACTTGGGAAATGGTCACCCACTTCCTCTATAATTACTTTTATCTTCTTTTTCTGCATCCATTCTGAGATTGATGCTCC
This sequence comes from Indri indri, assembly GCA_004363605.1. NCBI lineage: Eukaryota > Metazoa > Chordata > Mammalia > Primates > Indriidae > Indri > Indri indri. Next base: position 37,317 of record RJWJ010006342.1, on the reverse strand, counting down.
CAGAAAACAATGGTAAGAAAGTACATGTGAGGAGTGGGGTGGAGTTATTATAGATCATCTTGTTAAAATTTAGATCTCAAACATAAAAATTTTAACTGTAGTGACAAAGAAGTGGGAGCTAGAAAGCTCAATGATGTCAATGCATTTTGAAGATTGTAGTTGTTAATACTTTTTCTCATGTGAGTGTCATAAAACCAATTAAAAGATATAGATTTGATACTACCTGAATTTAACGTAGCTATACCAGATGAATGCATTCTTAGATTAAACTAAGAACAATGCACATTATCTTGTGTTCCTGATATTTTTCTACCAACCATGAGGATTCAGTCCTTCCCCAGGTCAACTGAAAACATGATCAATCATTCTCAATTCTGGCAAACTTTTGGTTGGGAGAGCCCTTTCTTCTTTTAACAATAAAATAACAGAAAATAACAATTTCAATAAAAATAGTAATAATATAACTCTCGTAAACAAACACCAAAAGATTTGTGACTATCAAAACTTGTGAATTTCTAATACAAAAATAAAGCAAATGTCAGACTTTGTATGGGAAATTTCTTACATAGGATATTACTGATTTTTCTTCCATTGGAAAATAGAAATAAGAGCAATACAAATATGTAGGCATCAGGAAGTGACTGACCATGTTTAGACCCAAAATAGCTCATGAAGCAATATCTCTGTACATGTAAACATCAACCAGCAAGAAGATTCTGATTTATTGAATATCTCTCCCTAAAAATTTGTTAAAAATTGAGGGAATTATAATTACAACTCCACTGCTTTAAAATGGCTCTTAAGAAAAAAAATAAATCGAAGAAAATTAGACCCTGTTACCCTACTATTGGCACCCCTGCATTCTTCAATGTATACATACACATGCACACATACACGCACATGCATACACACACTCACAGTCCCCACATACATACACACACATTTCCCAAAACATTTATAGTGAATAAAGAACCAGGGAAGTCCTAATCATACTCTAGTAAGAAAGTGCTAGGGAGGTAAGGGAGGTAAAGGATCATGTTATAAAATATCTTAAGCCGAAATATACCCTCTTTATTCTAGGGTTGCTTTATATCCATTATGTTTGGATGATGCCCTAAGAATCAACCACATTCTACTCAGTATATAAAAATTTGAAAGATGGGAAGCTAAGACACAGTCTAGGATAACTGATTAACACTATCATACGCAATATGACCCCAAAGAAGAGAATAATTGAACAATAAAAGGATTAATAAAATGTGGTATATGTATACCATGGAGTATTATTCAGCTTTAAGAAACAATGGTGATATAGCACCTCTTGTATACTCCTGGATAGAGCTGGAACACATTCTACTAAGTGAAGTATCCCAAGAATGGAAAAACAAGCACCACATGTACTCACCATCAAATTGGTATTAACTGAACAACACATAAGTGTACATATAAGAATAACATCTATTGGATGTCGGGCAGTGGGGGGAGGGGGAAGGGAGAAGGGGGGAGGGGGAGAAGGGGACGGATATATGCATACACAAAGAGTGCAATGCACACCACCCGAGAGATGGACACGCTTGAAACTGGGACTTGGGGGGAAGAGGGGGCAAGGGCAACATACGTAACCTAAACATCTGTACCCCTATAATAACAAACAATAAAAAAAAAAGTGTTTCGCTTTCATCTTAGGAGGAAGAATATAGGATTGGGTGCTTTTCTATTTCTGTGTCTTCACTTTTTATTAAATAACCACACCCTCATAGACATTTATTTTTCTTTATAAAAGTGTTTAAACATTTAATCTGATTGACACCTAAAGATAGATGGGGTAAATTAAAAGAGACTAACCAAAATTAGCCCAGGACTTATTTGCTTGTTGTTTGCCTTATGTGTTGCAAACAAATTTCCCAGTTTATTCTTAAAAATTTGTATTTATTAAAATATTGACAACATAAATACTATATTTCTGTATATTCAACTCTAATTATCCTTCCTTTAAAATTTTTACCTTTATTGTTAAAAATTAGATTGTCCTTTCCCAGTCAATGATCTCATATTAATTCATTCAATTGTTAGACATCGTGGATAAATTAAAAAATAAGTATTAGTAACCTTTATAAAATGCTGTATAACTAATATATTTTACCAAAAATTGCTATACTAAAGAGAAAAGTCAAGCATTTGTTTTCCTACAAAACTTTACCTCAGAGTAACCAAGGAGCTTGTAAGAGAAAAGTATTTTCATAAAAGATTTATGGAATTAGAAAATGATCATTTTGTGATCTTTAATAGAATAATGTGTTTAGGTAATGATGATAAATGTGTGGTAACAGAGGGGAAAAAAAGAAAATAGATCTTTTGTGCTCCCACTAGAAACACACCATACCATCTACAAAGTAGTCTGGACAAAAAACAGAGCCTAAATCTGTTTCAGCTTCCATCCCTAATTAACAATTTATGGGAAATACATAGTTAAAAGTAATATGTTAAATGAAAACTGTATAGGAAAAAAATGACCTAATTATTCAGCAATCAAATTCAAGAAAAATGAGAGATATTAAAGGAGATCAATGAGACATATTAACCAATTGTAATATATGATTCTTATTTATCCCTGATTTAAACAAATATGGTATTTCAAAAAATGAGATAGCCTGGTAAATATTAACACTGACTGCATATTTAATGACATTGATAGTTAAATGAGGTTCATTATACTCAAATCTTTCTATGTTTGTATATGGTTAGAAATTTTCACAATAAAACAATTTAGACAGCAAGCTAACTCCTATGCTATGGAAACGATAACTGATATATGGATACATTTTTTAAATGAAAAGCATTTCTAGTTGTTTTGTAAAGCTAGTAAAATATTATCTAAAATAAGAAAACTAAACATAAAATTACTAATATGCATTTTCTCACCTCCTACTAATTAGACACTTCACGCCAGTAATATAACTCTTTCCAAAAGCATTCTAGGTAGAGAGAACAGGGGATGCAAAAGTCCTGAGGCAGGAATATGTCTGTCTGACTAGGAAACAGCAAGAGGACTAGTACATCCAGAGCAGATTGTGCAAGGAAGAGGGATAGGAGATGAAGTTTGAGAGGGGGCACAGGCCAGAACTTGAAGACTTCCTTGGACATAAAAAGAGTTTTTTCACTCAAGTATAATGGGAAACCATGGGAGGGTTCTGAGAATGTGAGCAATGTAATCTGATTTTTATTTTAAGAGTGCTTAGGCTATTATGCGAACTGATCAGAAGGCAAGAAAGACTGGAAGAAGGGAAATAAGTGCCAAAGTTTTTTCATTAATCTAGGCAAGAACTAATGGTGGCTTTGGTTTAGCAATGTAGATGTGGGGTTAGGCAGAAAAGTTTAGATTCAGGATATATTTTGAAGTGCTACCTAGCTGATGAATTGATCTGAAATGTAAGAGCAAGAGAAGAGTCAAGAATGACTCAAAGTTTTTAAGCTTGAACTATTGAGTGAATGATTATGGCATTTAATAAGCTTTCAGAATCAGTGGGGAGACTGTGTGTACGAGGTGATGATGAGTTCAGTTTTCAGCACCTATTAGACATCCAAGGGAAATGGCAAGCAGTCAGGTGGGTATACAAGTCTGGACGTTTAGCAAAGTCACTTGGACTACATATATAAATTTGGAAGTCATGGAAGGTCTTCTATCACATTAAAGAGTTTGAAAATTTTATCTTAAGAGTGATGGTAGACTATGAAAGAATTTCAGTCAGGGAGGAGACATGCCAGCAATTCCAACTGTGGTGATTTTGTTTCCTAGCTCCTTGGTTTATGGAGTGTGAGGAATGAGTAGACAACACCAGGATTGAAAGAATCCATATCCTCCTGCTCTAAGTAGTTAATATAAATAGGGTTTGAAATAATAAATAAAAGACAACCTAAATCTATGAAGTGATATATCATGTTTATTGACCAGAAGAACCAATATCATAAAGATGACTTGTAAACTCACAATGCAACTCTGATAAAAATTTCAGCAGTGGTTTCCACAGAAATTAAAAACTTTGACGTAACATACATACAAAGATCCAGTTTTGAATAACACATAGGGGGCATTCACTCCACTAGATATCAAGAATTGCTATCAAATTGTGGCAATTGAAATTTGGGTATTGGTGCAAAGAAAAAAAAATATATCGAGAAACAGAATAGAAAGCCTAGAAACAAATCCACATATATGTACATGAGGCATTCAACAAGTGTAGGCTATTCCATAAATGATGTTAAACAAGTGGCTAAGTCTATTAGCTAATAAGCACAGGTGGTCATTATGTAGCATGCACTGTTACAGATATTTTACCCCTATTATTTAAACTTCTCAATAATATATGAGGTGAAGACTATTAATCCCATTTCATTGACAAGGAAACTATGATACAGAAAGGATAGGTAACTTGGACAATGATACACTGCTGATAAGTAGCAAAATCAGTCTATCTACATGGTAAAGGATAAAATTAAATCTCTACCTTGTGCCATAAAGAAAAATAAATTTTACATTGATTAAAGATCTAAAAATGAAAAGCACTACCATACATTTTAGAAGAAAATATTTTAATAAAGGATTTCTTAACCAGGATACAAAAGGTACTGATCATCAAGAAAAAGATGGATTCATTCAATGTCATTAAATATAAAAGCTTCTATACACCAAAATCAAAATGAATGTAAGAAAATACACCATTAACAAAGTAAAAAGGCAACAACTGGGAAAGGATATTTATAATCAAGGCTGATCTTCAACCAGTATGCACTAGGAAGGTCATAGTCATTTTTAAAATAATTCAGTACCGGTTATAATTAATAGCAATGGCCCTTAGCCTTCCCCTAAAAACCCTTCCTCTTGGTCTTCCCAGCCCTTTCAGGAACTCCCAGACGTCCCCCTGATGCAGCAGAGGACCTCAAGTCACCGTTAGCAAACTGGTGCTAATTATTTTGCATATTATAACTCATGTGACCAACAAAGAAAGAGAGGAGATACCAAGGGTAACTGTATGTATGATATCTTATTACTTCTAAAAACAAAAGAGATTGGTAAGAAACCAATGTCAAAATATTAACACAGTGGGTTCACAGATATTTATGATGTCAGTTTTTGTATGTTTGAAATATTTTTAATTGAAGAGAAAAATTGAAAAATAAATGACAATTACATATTATCAAAAAATAATGGATGTTTCTAGGTTTTGACCCTGTAATTTCATTACAAGGCTCAACAAAAAAAGTAGCAAGCCATAATCATTTAATATCTGAAGCTTCCTACAAGCTAAAGCCCTGGTGTTTCAGAAAATACTCCTCTCTTACTTTATCCCTTGCCTCAAGGAGCATCATCAACTTCTTCCTGCACAAACCCTTTTTCTCCTTTTTCCTTGAGTGCATTTACATACCTTTCATTTTGTGCCCGACTTGTGTTCTCTGCCCACCCCTGGAGAACTGATCTTTGGGACTGTGTCTTGATTCCTGAGGTTGCCTCGTTATCCTCCAGTATCTGCTACTATCAGCCACAATCATGCTAACTCCTCTGTGCAGCATAGGCAATAATCCCAGGGTTTCCCTCTTCCACTATGGCCTGAAATGTGAGGTTAGGCAATTGCTTTTGTCAGTTTTCTGTTTCCATCCCCGAAATGTAGTAGCACAATAACCATTTTAGTAATCTATAACTGTGGGTTAGCAATTTCTTTTGTGTGCAACTAGGTAGTTCTTCTGCTGTCTGTGCCAGCGTCACTCATGTGACTCACTGATCTGGTAGATCGACCTCACATGGAGGGTCTAAGACACCCTCACCCACATATCTGAAGGCTGCTGCTGGCTGTCAGCTGGGCCACACGTGTCTCTCCAGCAGACTGGGCTGGACTTCTTCACATAGTACCAGCTTCTAAAGAGATTAAGCTCCAACGTGTGAGCATTTTTCAAGCCTCTACTTGCATCACATTTACTGGTGTTCCATTTGCCAAAGTCACATGGCCAAGCTCAGAGTCTCATGTGAAGGGGTATCCAAGGATAAAGACACAGGAACTCATTTGCGAATCAGATATATTAACCTTTCAAAAGACAGTTGATTACACTTTTATATAAATTCACTCCCTTTTCTCCTTTTATTGTGCTAGTTGGTAAGATGAAGGGAAAAGATGAAAATAGGTAAGTGGGTCAATCTGATTAAATCTTTGATTTTTCACATTCGTCTCTTATCATTTTATGGGAAGTTTATTTAACGCCAGTCAAGACCACTGAAAATTCGCATAGATCACCAGTATAATTAACCAGAACATTAAGCTTTTTCAAAATCTTCATTCATTTGCAGAAATATCTGAACTTCATCATAAATGTCAGCACATCTACATACTTGAAATATAGTCATATTTTTATCTACAATTTGGATTGATGTTCTATTTTAATTTTATTCTTGTGAAATGAATAAGATGGTGAAGTTAAGTATTAAAAACCTTAAGCTTCAAAAAATTGTTTTCATTTTGCCTTTCTTTTGTGCTTTTAATCTAGCATACCACAGATATTTTTTTCTTTAAAACTATATTGGTATTTTAAGTTTTAACTGTTTCATTTAATTTTAGAAAACTAAGCACTGGCTTTTGGGCATCGTGTTAAATGGCTAGAGATTTGATAGTTATATATAGACTTTAAAGGATGATGCTACTCTTCATTATAAATAATTTATCTTATGCAATCTCGCTTTTGATGTCTGAACTAGTTTCTATAACTTAACTTTGTATTATTCCTTTTGTGGTTTATCCCTAAACGAGACAAAAATGGAGGTTTTATCCTTAACTTTAGCAAATAATCTTTTGGTAACAGACCATAAAATACAGCTTTCAACTCCTCTAAAATCAATATTCACATTCAACTGGAGCAGAAATTATTTGTTTTTGTTTTAGGTTTTTTTTTTTAGTTTCTAGAGAGTTTTTTTTTTTTTTTCCTAATAACACTGCCCTTAACTGTTCAGCATTCAATTCTGTGACTTATACGCAGCTTCCTATTTCCCCTCACATAAAAAGAAAGCCAAAATATTGAAATGAGACTGCTCAGGACTTTGAAGGAACACAAGCAGGTTACTTCTTTCTAGGCAAAAAGGAATCTTAGCACGATAGCCTGATATTGCACACTGCCTGCTGATCTACAAATTAGGCATGTGTGGCTAGGAGAAAACTAAGGACACATACTGATTGATATGGTATACATATGTCCTGAGAGATTGTTGCTAGTTATAGCATTTCTTTTAAAACTTTTGATGCTCGAGGATGTTGTTCTTGTATTTCTTTTACAAATAGGACATTTGCAAATGACAATTTAAGAATTGAAGAAAGAGGGTTGCATTATAAATGTAATAGTTGACTCCTATTTACATGTTCCAATGGAGAAATTAAGGAATGCATTCATAGATGTTTTCAATTAGAAAAACATTTAAATATCAATCATATTTAACTTTGAAGTTCATAAATTAATATCTTTATATCCATATGTATTAAATGAACATTTGTATCCACTGTGGAGGCTAATATAAGCATGATTTTATATCTTAAAACTCCTATTAACTAACAGAGGGAAAGGTGGTCGAGACACCACTTGTTCCTTGGCAGGGGACTGGTAACTTGCATCTAAAATTTGCTGCCAAAATGATTGAAAGTTAACCTTAAGTATGAAATTTATTACTCCAAACTTAGGTATATGGAAGTAAGAATGCAATCTATCCTAAAGGTTACATAACTACAATAATATAAACCTGGCGTCTAGAGAAAGAAAAATAACATTACTCTTGTTCCCTGTTTTTATCACATCATGTAGGATAGAGTGTTAAAGTTTGAATAACATAAGGCAAAACCAATACAAAGAGAGAAGAGTAATTTTGATGGTGGAGGAGATGCAGACCAAGCCATTTTTGTTATGGAAATACTTTAATTAACAGCTAGACATGGCGGAAGAACAATAGTTCCAGAGGATAAAACTCTAACCACCTGGTAGAAGTCAGAAATAGGAAGATTTTGAGGCAATATGAAAAATAAATTTCAAGCCAAAAGAGTTACTAAGCGATAAAGCAAGTTGTTTATATGGCAGTCAATCTTCCATCACTGAGGATTAAAATAAAATTGAAAGATTGTAGACAAGATTGTGGCACTGAGCAGGAGTTTAGGCTACAGAACTATATGTATATTTTTAATTCTAAGATAATACTGCATGTATTTTTAAAAAGTGAAGCTATTTTTGTTTTATGTTCTCTGGATTTAACACAGAATATGACTTAGATGTCAACCCATATGTAATGTGAGAAATCAAATTTATAGGCAAAAGAGGCAATAAGCTTTAAAATAGCATGAAAAAAAGCATGTGCACATATTAAAGAAATACCTCTTGGGATTGCAGATAAAATTTCACTACCAGAAATTACCTCCTATATCGCTATTGTCCCCCAATTCCTGAGTAATATTCCTCAGACCCTGAACCTCTGCTCCTCTACTTAGCTCAGCTCTTGGCCTTAAATCTGCTTGGTTCGAATTGTTAGTTACTACTAAGCCCCAGATTCTGTTTCGTGGATTATGTGCTAAATTCAATTATTACTAAATGCTTCTTCCTTTACCAACAGAGTATTGCCTGTTAAGTATGTCAAAACAGAATTGTTTCAGATGGTCTACAGTTAAACCTATAAGTCAAATGAATCTATTAGTATCACTGCAATTGTCTTTCATAATCACCTGCACTGTCTCTTAGGCTTGAACTTCTCCACCCTGGATTACAAATGAAATCAGTTCATTTGGAAAGAGATTAGGAGCTATCAGTTTTATGCCTTACCTTTCTCCCCAGGCAAAATCTCTCAGCCATGGCTCAAGGATAATAGCACATTTCTCTATGAGTGACAGCCCCCCACACTTTAGAAACTGAGTGCTTACTAGGGGATTGGAAGGCATGCAGTAGCCTTGCATCTTCTCACATTACCTGTCTCCCAGTGTAAAGCCACTGCTTTATGAACTGGAGTAATGGAAATTGGGGTCCCAGCATTTTCAGTGGCTTCATGCCTAAAATATAGCCTCTATACCATGAATAGAGGTGGGCAGAAGAAGGAATTCCTCACCATTCAGCTACACTTCCTTCAGAACTTAGGCTCAAGAGCAGGTAACTGGGGGCAGAATGAAACATCTTGCCTCTTCAGAGCATAAAGCCCTCATACTGGGAGCTGAGAAGAGAAGGAGCTCTGTGTTCTTGACTGCAGTAGGAAGAGAGAAGACAATAGTAGGTGTCAGTTCAAATATCACAGATTCTCACTGTTCTTATCAAATGTTAGTAGATTTTCTTGAGTAAATGTTTCTTCATTTTTCTGTGTATCTTTGGGGCTATTTCCCAGAGACTTAAAAGGTTGAGTTTTTTTAAAATAATTTTCAACAGTTTCACTGGGGATTAGATCCACAAAAAATAACATTCCCATGCTGGAAGTACATCCTCTAGGTAGGATAACTTTGAGGCATGTGTTTTATACCATTTTCTGATCAAGATTCAATTGACCACAGGTGTAGTAGACTTTAAATGCCACCCTTTACTACCAACTTCCTCTATCCTGCATAACCTCTGTGCTCCCTTATTGATGTTCTTTGAAACTCTCCAATAAACTTGCTGCTTTTAAATCCTTTTCTTAGAGGTGGCCTTTGGATGATGCTAAAACTAAAATCTCAAGAATGATGTTTACTTTTCTGATTTCTGAATTGAACACTTAAAGATATGGGGACTGAAGAAATAACGGACAGGATATAATACATGAGAACGTGGAAAGGGTATGGGATCCAGAACATAGGTGGCAGGATTCAATTTAGATAAGAGAAAGGACGGTTCTGTCTTAAAACAAGATGGTAAGAGGAAGAAGGATAGAATGGATGTAAATGCAGCACATGCTCGATTTGGTAGCAAGAATTTCACTATTGAGATGATTTTGAAATAGGATCTTTATACTACTTAGTATCCTTTAGCTTCACAGAATGCCTAAACACCCTAGAGTTATGCTTGCTTGCTAAAATATGCAAATAATGATACTAAGGCTTTCTTTCCTTTAAACTTCCTTTAGATGCCACTGCCAAAGTTTGTCTGAGACTTCTCTTCATTATCGTATCCAATTCTAATTTAATATGCATGTCTCATTCATTCTTTCAATATGTTAATACACACAATCAGATTATGATCAAACCTTTCAGAACTGAGAACTATTTCTCCTCCTTTGGGTACTCTTCTCTCTTTGCACTGATTCCTCAGCTTTGATTTTAAAGCTTAATGCTCAAAGGGCTAATTTACTTATAATTCTTGCTGTAGAAGCCTCTTGCTGTAGATCTCAAGTACTCACTAAAGGCATGATGGAAAAGACACAAAGTCCTCGAGAGGTTTAAAAAAGGGAGAATATGTTCAGTTAGAGATGGATCAAGAAAGAATCTATACAGAAGATAGATTTGGATTTTGAAATGAATCTTAAATGACAGACAAAGAAAGCAAAAAGATAAAGAGCTAGTTAATATGAAAAGATATGAGAAAGCACAAAGCACTAAATATGTTAGAGGAATTACAAGTTTAACAAGATGGATGTCAAATTTTAAGGAGAAAAGTCAGAGAGATAGGTTTGGAACACGTTGCGGAAAGCCTTGAGAAAAAGGTATACTTAATTTGACAGACAATGAAGGATTATGAGAAAATATAAAAATTTAGGAGTTTTTCTTATTCAAGTTATGAATTAACAAATGCTACCCAAAATCATGTAGTTCTGCCTTCATTCTTTGTAACACCTAGTGTATCTTGTGGCTACTAGCTGCCAAATTAACATAGAGTTGTCATTGTAGTCATTTTATAATCTGTGTATCCTTTTTACTTCATAATATCCAAAAGTTAATTATGAGGCTAAATAGTACATTTCCTGATGCTATCATCATTCCTGTTTCTTCATCATGGTTATTCTGTCCTGAAAGCATGCCCGGCCTTCCTCATATGAAGTGCTTTTCTTCCTTTTGCTATTCAGCTTCCAGTTTGGAACTCTGGTATTATCTTTCTGCTTGGTCGACAATCCCTGTGCACCTGGCTTCTTAAAAAACATGCCGATACCTAATGGACAGACTACATTGTTCAGCTTCATTATCAAAAACATTACCACCAAATTTGATTTGAAATATGGGATGCAGGTGTACAAAGATGTAACTTTCCAAGTTATAATCAAAATTTGCATTAAAATTACTATTGCCTTTCTATGAGAAATTCATCATGCAGTTTTATATATAGTTTATCTTCACAATAATTTGGTAAAATAGGCAGGGTAAGTGTATTTATTAGGGATAGATCCTATTACATACTATAATTTTAGATATGAAGTCTGGGATATGCATAACCATGTGAAATAATAGAAAGCACACTTGATTTGGAATCTCAAAACCTGGGTTCAAATCTCAATTCTTGATGCTTATGAGTTTAGTGTCCTTAGATAATTGATCTGTCTGAGTCTCTATAATGTCTCTATGTCTATAAAAGAAAGATATCATGAAAATTAAACAATATAATAAAATAAAGATGTTCAGCATAATCCTTGTAATATTAGCAGGAAACTAAAAAATAATGGTGCTTCAGCTTTTTTCTTGTCCAGTAGTATTATAATCGTTTGGATCTGCCAATATGTTTTAACCATTTAAATTCTGAAACATGATAAATATTTCACACTCATCAAGAATGGTAGATATACTAGATCCAAAATAAATTGTCAGAAAATTTTTTTTCACATTGAAATGGCTGTGAATGCTTGGAGCTGTGAGATCAGCCATAAATTCTAATTTAAGATCTGTCACTGGGTTCATGATACATCCAATCTATATTAGTGTCCTAATTTTTAAAAATCATAATATTTCACATGACCATAATATTACATAATAGGAAAACATTAGCAATTTGGGATATAGAAATATTTGAATTCTATTTCATTCATTACAATAATGAATTGTAAATGCAAACCACTTAATAGTCTGTCCTGATCTGTAAAACAGAAAACAGGGCATCTACATATGTGTAAGGTCTAAAATTGTGTGGTTTTAAAAATCTTTTAATCCTAATAAAGAATTTAAAATATGAACTATTTTCAAAATATTGATGCTTCAAAAAATGCAGGAAGCATCTTCCATTTTCTAAGTTCATCAAAGTTGAGACTTTCCTTATTTGGGTTTTCATAATAATTCAAATATTGCCTGTCGTTTTCAACAATTTAAAGATTAGAGAAGTTCTTGCTCAAAGGAAGCCTAGCCACAAAAAAAAAAAAAACAAAAAACATTAGAGGGGTTGAAAAAGAGGTTGAAAAACAGAAAAAAAGAATATGTTTTAAAGAAAACAAACACAAAATAATAAACTAATGCATTTAATATCCACTTTAAGAGTAGAAGACTTTCCCATTTTTCAATGAAGAGTGGTCACTGTGTGCACAGCTTCTGCTGTTCCACACTGCCTTTTTCAGGATGTGCCTCATTACATGACTGCAATGCAATTTAACTTCATGGTCATTGTTCTTATAAATAATTACAAAATGAGATGTGTATTTTATGAGACTGTGCCAAAGCATAAATCAGTGGGGGGAAATTTTTATAAAAGAAGAAAGCCTAGACTTTTTCACAGCAGAAAGTCACCATTATCTAGGCTTCTCTTCGGCTTTTGTTATTAAATATTTTTAGTGCCCAGAACCTCAGCCTTAACGATGCTTTTTCTTCCTCCTTTTTTTCATAAAGTGGCCAAAAACTGCACCATCAAAACCAAATCATCAATTCCACATCCCCTGTCTGATTCACTCCTTTCTGTTTTTCCAGCTTTCTTAAGCGAACTTCCCAACTGTAACATTTACCATTGAGAACTTCCATGCGCTGACTCCTCCACCATAAGCCTTAGTGTGTCTTCACCTTTCTTCTTATTCTGATGAAATTTGGAGACAATCACCAAAATCATTTTCTTGCCAATATCTTTAATTTCTATGCCCACTCTCTATCTTTCTCACATAATAGTCAAAATCCTACTGCTTTCCTTTAAGCTTACATCCTAGGAATTGAGGATTGCTAGATAAAATCACAGAGATTGGCATCACTACATATTCATGATTAATAGTATTAATTGGGTAGTCAATATTGCATATCAATCTTATTCAATTTTCAATATAGTTGGCAAAATATTTATATCAATGACTTTCAGTGCATTCTCTACACTAATGAAACCTCTCACTCCCCTCTTCATCTCACTTTCAGCTGATGACCTCAATTACTACTTTATAAATAATCTTGAAGTCACTGGACAAGAACTCAATTCGTTTCATCACCGAACTGCAAACTTAACCTGAACCTGCATCAATCCTATCTTTACTGCACCACTTCACTCTTGTTATAATGGATGTCAGGGTCAGGGTTTCCCTAGTCCTGTAAGGCTAACACTCCCACTGTATTATGGATCCTATTTTTACTCATCTCTCAGACTCTTAAGTCCTTTGATTATATCCTCCCTTTCTACAGTTCTTGTCCATAAGCATTCAAACATTCTCTGGCATCTCTCACATTAAAGAGAAACTAATCTCTCCTTCGATCCCAAATTCCTTCCCACATGCTATAATATTTTCTCATTCTTTTCAAGGCAGATTTACTGGGAGGAATTTTTATACTTACTGCTTTATCACCTAAGCCCACATTGAAACTGCACTTACTCCCCATCTGGCTTCTATCTTTGCCATTATGTCAAAACTGCTCTCACTAAATGCACCAATACTATGTTCTGCCCATCCCAATCTTTCACTTGAATAATGCCTACTCAGCCTTCAGAGGATGTCAGATTTCATTTTCTCAGTGATACCTTCCATAGTATCATTTAAATTATGCTGTCACAGTACTCTATACTTAGTCTTCTTAGCATTTATCAACATAGATTATAATTCAATACTTATTTTGTTGTTGCTACAAGGCACATTACTCCATGGTGGTATCACTGGATGAAAATTCTAACCCAGAAGCATTACTGAGTATTGAGAGTAGTAACACTACCAATCAACAGCAAAACTTAGAAAATGAAATCTGCTTACTACAACTATCCCCCTAAAGACTCATTCAATGATGCAGCTACTCTAACCTCTTTTCCACTCTCCTCTGTGTAAAACAGTCTAAATTCTGCCTCCAGTTAATCAACTATCTTCCTCATTTCTTAATCAATTATCCTGCTACCTTTTTGTTATATATAGAAATCTAGTCTTTCCTAGCAGCATGAATAAAATGTCTTCTCAGAAGGATAGGGAGCAGATAAGTGGGAAAGTGTCATGAACCCTCCAATATAATAATTTTTAGTTTAGGTTATAACCTTTCCTACTCACCCAGTCTCATATTTTTTAGATCTTTTATGTATAAGTGGAGAAAAGAATGAATAAAAGTTTAACAAAGAGAACTGGAAATGACTTTTTGATTTACTGAGAATATACCAAGAAAGAAGAATGAGAATTGTTAAAATGAAATATTTGTGATATTTTATGGTTTTGAAAGTTCACCCTTTCTTTTAGAGGTCTAAGTAATTAGAATTCAAGTATCTTTATTTAATTTTTCTTTGGTAGAATGCTGGGAAGAACATAACTATGACATGTCATGTATTTACTTCCTGATTTGATGTGCCATTTTAATTAATTTGGGGCTAAGTTCCCTTACTATAGATAAAATGGTAGCGTTCATATTATCTCTTTAGTTTTCCCATTACTCAGGGGAAGGAGAGAGGAGAGTATTAAAGCTTTTAATACCAAAGTTTACAAGCTGATGAAAATTTAAGTCGAGCACAGATTTTGTGGTGTTCAGGTAAGACACTCACTATCTGAGGAATATTTAGGCATCAAATGTATTTTTAGACTGTCTCAGAGATTTTTTTCCTCTTGACAAAATAATACAGTTTCTTAAGAAACCACCGAAAGACTATTTTTGAGTCAGCTTCACAACTGCAATCCTTAAAAAACCATCAACACTTATTCTTTATTTACTGAAATGTTTCTCCATTCAAAACAAGCAGATGCTCTCTGACTCAATATCAAAATCAAAATCATTACTGTTTATATCTAAGATTATCAAGTGGCTAAACTTTCATATTTGCCACTAACATTTGTCAGCACTTCCTCTTCACCTCGCCAAGTGCCCAGTAACTTTGTCATCATTTAACACATTGCTCTTCTGAAGCCCAGCCCTGTAGCCTGTAGACCATCACAAATGTGAGTCTCCTTAGTCCTTCCCCAGCTCTGAATCATTCCAGCATACATCCTCTTTAATAAGGAGAACTGCTGCCCAATTCTCTAGGGCTCAGCTCTCTATGCATAAATCTCTAGTAAGGTACTCCAAAGTAACCTCTTGTGAATTTCATCTTCTAAGGAATAATGGAGATAATTTGATTCATTTCCATCTTTATTTTATGGCATACATTTACTTCATCATGAATCCATAGACTTAGGTAACTAAATATTCTAAACCAGGGGTTAGCAAACTTTTTCCACAAAGTATTGTTGACATTGTGAGCTATATGATGTCTGTCACAACTACTCAACTCTTCTACTATAGCTCAAAAGCAGACATAGGCAATTCATAAACGGATGAGAGTGGCTGTGTGACAATAAACTTTATTTATGAAAACTGGTGGTGCACCAGATTTGACCCATAGGCCAGTTTTCTAAACCTTGTTCTAAACTAACCACTAACATACAGGAAGGCAGAGTTTAACTAGGTGCAGTAGCTCATGCCTATAATCCCAGCTACTCAGGTGGCTAAGGTGGGAGGATCACTTGAGGCGACGAGTTCCAGAACAGACTTGGCAACACAGCAAGACCCACTCTCTAAAAAAATAAAAATTTAAAAATTATCCCAGTGTTATTGAAAGCGCTTACTGTATTCCCAGCTACTCAAGGGTCTGAGGCAGGAGGAGAGCTGGAGCCCAGGAGTTCTAGGCTGCAATGAGCAATGATTGTGCCACGGCACTGCAGCCCAAGCTACAGAGAAAGACCCTGTCTCTAAAATAAATACATAAATAAAGTTAAAACACAGAAATTTTTACGATGAAAATAAAAATGATAAAAATAACTTTTCTATTTTGATGAATAATCACCATTATTTCCACTTCTATGACAAGATTCCTGTGATGGATCTGGGCAAAGTTAATTGAAAACTTTCTGGAAAGGGTTCACCATTCTAGATACCATTAAGATCATTCATGACTCATGGAAGAAGGTCAAAATATCAACATGAACAGGAATTTGAAAGAACTTGATTCCAACTTCAAAGATGACTTCTAGGGGTTCAATACTTCAGGGAAGGAAGTAACTACAGATGTGATGGAAACAGCAAGAGAACTAGAATTAGAAGTAAAGCCTAAAGTTATGACTGAATCACTGCAATCTCATGATAAAACTTGAGCAGATAAGGAGTTCCTTTTTTTTTTTTTTTTTATTTCAGGGTATTATGAGGGTACACACATTTTGGTTACACTTTATGTCTTTGCCTCACCCAAGCAAGGGTTAAAGGCATGCCTTTCCCCCTTACAATGCTCACCGTGTCCTTTAGTTGCGGGTTTACCCCCCATCCCCCTAAAGCCTGCAGAGTATTACTGCCATGTGAGCACCCTAGTGTTGATCAGTTAGTACCAATTTGATGGCGAGTACAAGTGGAGCCCATTCTTCCGCTCTTGTGGTGCCTCACTTTGGATAATGGGCTTAAGTTTAATCCAGGAAAGTATAAGAGGTGCTAGATCACTCTCATTTCTTATGATTGAGTAATATTCCATTGTATACATATACCAAATTTTAATAATCCACTCATGAATTGACAGGCACTTGGGTTGTTTCCACATCCTTGCAATAGTGAATTGTGCTGCCATAAACATTCGGGTGCAGATGTCTTTATCATAGAATGTTTTTTGCTCTTTTGGATAGATGCCTAATAGTGCTATTGCTGGATGGAATGGTATTTCTATTTTTAGCTCTTTGAGGTATCTCCAAACTCTTTTCCACAGAGGTTGCACTAATTTGCAGTCCCACCAGCAGTGTAAGAGTGTTCCTGTCTCTCCACATCCTCACCAGCATTTCTTGTTTTGGGATCTTTTGATAGAGGCCAATCTCACTGGGGTTAGGTGATATCTCATTGTGGTTTTGATGTGCATTTCTCTAATGATTAGAGATGTTGAGCATTTTTTTTATATGTTTGCTGGCCATTCTTCTGTCTTCTTTTGAAAAGTTTCTGTCATTTCCTTTGCCCGTTTTTTGATGGGGTTGTTTGATTTTTTCTTGTTGATTTTTTTGAGTTCTAGACAGATTCTGGTTATCAGCCCTTTATCAGATGTGTAGAGAGCAAATATTTTTGCTCCCATTCTGTGCGCTGTCTATTCGCTCTAATGATAGTTTCCTTGGCCGTGCAGAAGCTTTTTAATTAGATCAGATCCCATTTATTTATTTTTGTTGCTGCGGTGATTGTTCTGGGGTTCTTCTTCAAGAATTCCTTGCCTAGGCTGATGTCTGAAAGGGTCTTCCCAACATCTTCTTTTAGAATTCTTAAGGTTTCATGCCTTAGGTTTAAGTCAGTTACCCATCTTGAATTGATTATTGTGAGAGGTGAGAGGTGGGGATCCAGTTTCATTCTTCTGCATGTGGCTATCCAGTTTTCCCAGCACCATTTATTGAAAAGAGATTCTTTTCCCCAGTGTATATTTTTGTCAGGAGTTCCTTCTTCTAAGCAGAGAAAGTGGTTTCTTAAGATGAAATCTACTCTTGATGAAGATGCTATGAACATTATTGAAATGACAACAAAGGATTTACAATATTCCATAAACTTAGTTGTTCACACAATGTCAGGGTTGTGGATTGAGAGAATGGATTGAATACAATTTTGAAAGAAGTTCTACTGTGGGTCAAATGCTGTCAAACACCACTGAATGCTACAGAGAAATCTTTCATGAAAGGAAGAGTCAATCAATGTGGCAAACTTCATTGTTGTCTTATTTTAAGAAATTTCCATAGCCAACCTTCAGCAGCCACCACACCACTCAGTCAACAGCCATCAACATCAAGACAAGACCCTCCACCAGCAAAAAGATTATGATTTGCTGAAGGCTCAGATAATCATTAGTAATTTTTAGCTATAAGGTATTTTTAAATTAAGATATGTACATATTTAAGACATAATGCTATTGCACACTTAATAAACTATAGTATGGTGTAAGTGTAACTTTTTTTTTTAAGCATAACTTTTAAATGCACTGAGAAATCAAAAAATCTGTGTGAGCTGCTTTATTGTGATATTTGCTTTATAGTAGTGGTCTGGAACAAGACCCACTATCTCTGAGTCATACCTATAGTCATATGTTGCTAGAGGATAGCATTATTAGACAGCACAGAGCTACACAAGTAGTATACAATTCAACTCTCACTGAATATAGTCATAAATGAACAAAGACAAAAGGAATATACAAAACGTAGTTGGTAGAAGTTAACACTAAGTATTATAAAGACTTGAGGAATTATACTTTCCATATTCTCTTAGGTTTCCTTATTATACAGTAACCTAATGGCCATTCACCATATTTTATATAAACCATCCCATTAGTAGTCAAAACTATATCTGTGAAACCTAAATGATCATTTAAACTGAAAACCTTTTCTTTCATCACATTTCTTGTGAAATTTTGAAAGTTTGAAACTAGTCCCAGTAATGTGAAGAACCCAATAAAGACTCATAAAACCATGTGTTTTACTGTGGTAATTCCCACATGCAACAGTGAAAGCGTGATGACTCAGAAAACCAAGCCCTTTGATGGAGTGTGGACTTGCACTTAGGCAGGAGTTATTCAGGTCAGGATTGAAATTCATGTCGTAATGAGAACTCAAAAGCTCACATCTCCCATTCCCGTTACATACTGTTACCCTCATTTCTAAAACATTTTCTTCTCAACTTTCTTTTCCCCTGGAAACAATTTCTTTGCTGGAGCCAAATTTCTAATTTCTCTACACGTTTAATACATTACCCTATTTCAAAGTACCTTGAGAGAGTGAGACATTAAAGGCTAGAAATTGAAAGCAAAGTAGAAAATCCAAATTAAACAATCTGTTTAAGCCCAGTAGGTTTATTTTTCTTTTCAAAGCTTTGTGGACTGTTTCTTTTGAATACAAAGTTCTTCAAACATCCGTAAATCTAACCTTCCACTATCTCAATTCTGGGTAGAAAAAACTGTCATAACAAATTTGTGTATAACCCAAATACTCTTAACAAATTACTATGATAAGTAGATTTTAAATATCAATTTAATATGTTATGGTTTTATATCATTTTTATTACCCTAGTTGTTATCTCTATGAATCACATGAACTTTAAGATTAGAAGGTAGATATTTACACTTTGTTTTATTATTCCACTTGGGGAAATAACCCTAGTATTTATTTATTTGGTTTAATAAAGATGCATACCCTAACACTTCCTAATATTTTCAGAGGTGATGGGAAAGTAACATCAATGACAACAACAAAAAAGTTTTAGTGACTTTTACATAGGACTTAGTTTCAACTCACATACTAGCTCCATTAATTCATCTTATTCTCTCAATTTTTTTATTCAAGTAGTTTTCATTTGAGTCCCTATGGCTAATTCAGGATTTGAAAATAATTAGATAGAACAGTGTGCAATTTAAGATCCTGACAATAAGTACAGAAATGTTGTTTTATGCCTGAGGGAACTATGCATAGACCATCTGCTACCTTGGTGATTCTCATGAGGCCTGTCAAAGCATACATGCGTGCATAGAGAAGCAGAGAACAAAGGGGGAGATATTCTCACAGCCACAGGAACAGGAATCTAGAAAATCACAGCATCCACTTTGGACATCATTCAAATGAATAATTAGACCCATGCGATATATTTTAGGTCCACCTAGTAAACTGAAATCCCAAAAGAAAAATGCCATTGAGAGTTTTTATTATTATAATGTCACTGTGCATTTCATACAGCTTGAGTTAAGATGATAATTGAATAGATACTCGTACTACATTTGTACTGCATTGTGAGACAAAATGGAAATAACATGGAAAAGGCAAATTTTACCAAAATAAAAGGCTATTTTACCAAAAAAGTCTGCAACTTGATGGGTTCATGCTAACTATAACTTAGGGGCAAAGCAGCACAAAATTAATTTCTTCTTGCCTACTTTTTCATAGAATAAAAACACTCATGCTTAGCAATTCCTCCAAACACTCAGAGTTTCACATTTCAGTAAAAGGCAAAACAGAACATGTGACAGATTCATATAGAGTATACAAATGATTGTAGGGACAGAGTCTCACTCTTGCTCAGGCTGGTCTCGAACTCCTGACCTCAAAATCCTTCCATTTGGCCCCCTGGAGTATACATATAAAATTGAAAAAGCCCTGACCCCACCCTAAAAAATAGAAGAATTCTGAATTCCCAGTCACATATGACCCCACAGGTAACGAATAAGAGATTTTAGACTTGTACAACCTATTCAGTACTTATTGTGGTTATTTCTGGAACTAGGAATACAGACAGAAAGGTAATTATTCACAAGTTTATCTGAGTTATCTGCCCCTAAAGAATGCCTTTTAAATGTGAGAGTCACACTTTTATTCCAGAGGGCACTCATAATATTTTTGAAATGATTCTATTTTTACATGTCCATAAATTATATCCTTGGAAGCTACTCACTAGAACCTATTACTGAAAATGATTTTATATGGAAAATGGAGCCTTACTCATGACAAGATGGGATGGACCACTGTTAGAGTTAGCACAACCATCATAAGAGCATACCATCATCATGTCAACTTAAGAATGATGAGGTTCATAAATTTGGAAAGGAGAGCTTCATTTCTCAAAAAGGGATGCATTCTGTAGGCTGGCCACCTTGCAGGTCCGGAAGCACAGCCTCAGGCAGAAACCAAGAGCAAGTACTTCAAGGGAAGGGTAAGGGGGAACAGAAATTTATGCTGAGTGGCATGGCCAAATATACATATTTAATAAGCTATAGGAGGAGTCATAAATATTTATGAAGGAAGAAACATGTGCATGCACAATCGAGCTTCATGCTACTTCATGGGTCCCATGCTTAAAAAATGGCTGTGTTAACACGATGTAAGTTTTCAGCCCTATGACTTCAAAAGGTGAAGCAGAGGACACAAAAACCTGCTCCGTGTACTATTTAGAACCACTCCATGGTCAGTGGTCTCTTTTGAGGAAGTAATGCTGGTCAGTTGTTGCATCAAAACCACAAAAGGGAGGGGCAATCACAAGCTTGGTTGAAATCAGTGATGGAGCAAACCTTTCCAAAGGGCTAATTTCTGTTTTACCCTTAGGGTAGAAAGCCTAATGGTGGTTAATGAGGGAGGGGATATAATGAGGCATGTCCAACCTCCCATTCTGTCATGGCTGGGATTTCAGTTTTTAACGTTTCTCTGAGGTACTCTTGGCCAAGAGAATGTCTGTTCAGTCAATTGCGAGGCTTAGGATTTTATGTCTATTTCTCATTTACTATTAATGTTGCATACTTGGTACATAAAAATTAAGTTATCTTTAATAACCTAAGATATCTATTTATATAGTATTCATCTTTGAGTTCAACTATAAATTGAATATAGGTCAGAGTACAATATGTTATTTGATAATCTGATATTTGAGAGAAAGAGTGTGATATAACAAATACTTTAGTGGAAGTGCTGAAAAAATGCAACTTATATTTTATAAATAGAATATATACAAATATTGGAACTACTGTAAATAATTATATTCCATGTCGTACTAAACATCTTTATACAAATGCACCAAATGTTTAGTGAATACTGATTTTGTAATACAATTTGGGGGTAAAGTTAGGTAAGACAGAATATGACTATAAGAGATTATGACAGATTCTATGATAGGTGTTGATCACATTATTAACTCTTCCTGGACATGTAGAAAAACCATATTTCCCAGCTTACTTTCCAGGAAGGTTAAGCCAGGGACTGAATTCCAATGAGATGATGGCAGAAATGAACAGTGCCACTTCCAGATCTGGTAATTAAAAATATCCTGTGCAATCTTATGACTCCCTCTTATCCTACTATGGTGACCTTGGAGGACATGTGTTCCAGATGGCCTGGCTGAAAGATAGAGAAGGGCCAGCCAAACTTCATTAGATTTTAGAGGAGTGAGCAAAATAACCTTTGTTTTAAGAGGACTACGGCTTGGGCTTTTTTTTTTTTTTTTCTGTAGCATAGGCAAGCCTATTCTGAATAATTCAAAGAACTTTTCAAAATACCTTAGAATCTTATTAACACTACTTTGGCTTCAATTATGAGTAAAATCATGACTTTCCATGCTTTTTCATGTGTAATGCCTCTCCATTTATCTTCTTAGGAACAAGGTAATTGTCCAAAAATACTTGTTTTTTGCCTACGGAGTTTACTTAATGCCTTTCGAGAAAATTGTGAAAGAGTGATGATGGTTGGTTCACTAAAAATGTGTTCAGATGGAATTTTGGACAAAGGTAGCCAAGGAATTTTTTATTTGCTGAACTTGCCCCATCACAGAAACATAATAGAAGTCATATCTGAAGAATGGACTTGTACTTCAATGACTACATAAACCATCTTTATTTATACTTTACTAAGGACATAAGAATCAAAGATGAATGTTTTTATGGTATTTTTAAATATTATTTGCTCATTTTTATCACAAGGTTAATCCTGTCCAAAAACCATGGAATTATTTCAGTTGTTTGTTATTTCTACACTATCAAGTCACAGAACCGTCACCAAATTGAATCCACAATACCTACGGGCCAGTGGCATCGTAAATCATTTTCAAAGACATTTCTAAAAGTATGATTATAAAACTATACAATTATTAGAAGTCCTCAAGAATTATATAAGATATTACTTATATAGGATAATGTATCTAATAATATATACAGGTATGAGATAATGCTTTAGGCCTTCCTTCTAATAATTTATAGTTTTACAGTCATACTTTTAAAAATATATACTGTTAATACATAAATTAATATTATTTATATTAATTTTTAAGCTAAGACAAATGCTGATAAGGATTTGCCTAATATTTAAATATCTACTAGAGTAACCCAGGGACAACTTCACATAAGCTTCTCTGCTGATTAAAGGATTACAGTGGCTAAGGGAGCTGATCTATTATGCATACTAGGTAGTTTTGTTTCACATAATAATGGGTTTTCTTTCTTTTAGTTCTTGTAGTTGCCCCTCAGGAATACTTAGGATAGAATGAACTCAGAATTGTTAGTCTTTGACTTTGCCTCTTGTCTGTTTAATATTGTCTGACTCAACTCAATAAAGGGAAAGGCTCTAGGAGAGATTAAAAAATAATGTCAGTGGACAAGCGTACCATCTCTGTGTTCATAATTTGCTGTGCAAAATTTTAAGTCACCCATTCTATCTTTTCAGTTACCTTGGGGATAAAATGATTTTTTTTCAAATCTAAAATTTTCTCACTATAGATCATTGAGTAGCTGTTTACAATGTATGTTAGCAGCAAAAATGAAAGGATTTTAATCTCCAGCATGAAACAATTATGGTTAAATTTACATAATATTTATGAACCAAGAAGTAGATCATAAAGGATATTTTGAAATTTATTTTCTCGGATTACTTTTAGAGGAGCAGAGACTCTTGTTCCAGAATTATTTAGGTGTGCTCTTGTTAAAGTTAGGAGAATATTCAAGGTACTTTTGCATTCTGATTTTGTAATTCTAGCAAACAATTTAATTTTTTTTTCTTTTCGTGAACTTCCAAGTATTATATTTTAAAATCAACTGAGTCTCTAAAAATAATAAACTAGAAGTTTTGGTTTAAACCTAGTTTTTTCATATGCATATTCAGGTAATTATTAATTTATTTATACATTATTTCAACAGTCATGTGTTGAATACGTAGTATGTTCCATTCACTAATAATTATAAAGATACTGTCTCCCTAACCCTTAGAATATCCAGGTGACCTAACCATGGAGATCCTTCCATTCCCCTTTTTTAGAGTATGTGCTTTAGAAAACTTATAATTGTAAATATTTTCTCTGCCCCTTTGAGATACAAATATTT
The DNA here is from genome assembly GCA_004363605.1 of Indri indri. Classification (NCBI taxonomy): domain Eukaryota; kingdom Metazoa; phylum Chordata; class Mammalia; order Primates; family Indriidae; genus Indri; species Indri indri. The sequence goes on along the minus strand of RJWJ010006342.1, from coordinate 13,179 downwards.
TCAAAAGCCTTTTATCAGCTTTAAAAACAAGGAATATCTTCCTCAAAGACCTGGAAACCATCCCTTTGAAATGTAATTATCAAGGAATATAACAACCCTATCACCCAGTCTCTGTGGGAGAAGTAGGAGCCTAACTCTGGCAGGTGCTTGATCTAAGTTTTATGCTACCTCTTATAACAAAGATATGAGAAAGTTTATTTTTCCTTTGGTAAAGCCAATTAGCAATCACTAAAAACTCTCCTGCCCTTTGTTTTAATGGAGTTTAGTTCACACTGCATTCTGGTCACTCTCTCCTATTATAATAGCCTTGAATAAAGTATGATTTATGAAATTTTCCTTGCTTATCTAACATTGTCCAGTGAGAGCTGGGCGTGGTGGCTCACGCCTATAACCCCAGCACTTTGAGAGGTGGAGGAAGGAGGATCGCTTGAGGCCAGGAGTTAGGGACCAGCCTGGGCTACATGGCTAGATCCCATCTCTACAAAAAATAGAAAAATTAGTCAGGCACGGTGGCACCCACCTGTAGTCCCAGCTACTTGGGAGGCTGAGGCAGGAAAATTGCTTGAGCCCAGGAGTTTGAGGCTACAGTGAGCCATGATGATGCCACTGCATTCCAGCCTGAGCTACAGAGCAAGACCTCTGTTTCAAAAATAAAAAATAAAAAACAAAAACATTGTCCAGTGCATTTTTGGCTTTGACAGGGTGAAGCAGATAGTCTTAAAGGGCCTTTTACCAATTTTAGAATTTTATGTTTCTATGAAAAGAGCCTTTTGGTTTGAGTTGAATGCAAAGAAAGTGGTAGCCATTTCACAATATAAAAAGACGTTATGTGGCTTGAAATTTAGCAATATTACAGGTTATTTTTTTACATGCATTTATTAGCATTTATCCAGCAGACTAGACAATCTCCGCATTGAGCTAACATTCTTCTAAATCTACTCGTTCTGACATTTTGTATCACTTTCAACATCCTTTCAAAATGAAAGCCAAAGTTTTGCTATCGTCGTTGGCATCACTTTATTTTTTTCATTTATTCTACTGTCTGTTTCAGAATCTTTAACAGAGTTTGAATTATCAGATGTAAGCAATTTAAATTTATGTAATATGTAGCTCACATCTTAAGAACATAGTGAGGTAAACAATCAGCTGCTTCTATATTCCTGAAAGAAACAGCTTTCTTTAGTTAAAGAGAAATACAATTAACTTCCATATTATTCACTGTGTTTCCTTCCTTCAAAATTTGCTGCTATAACCTTATCCAGAGCTTTGTCTCAATTTTTAATGTTGCCACCATTATAGATTACATTTACAGAATTAATATGCAATAACAAATAAAAGAATGAATGAGAAGTTTTATGACCATTTTCTCTCATGGCATATCTTTCTATAGTGATGCATGCCAATATAAACATCTGATATTCTTAGTAAGTCATTGCTTGCATATTTTTTAGATGGTTACAGAGATAGAAGTTTATTTTTTTAAATAGTGCTGTGATCTAAACTTTTGATGATACACCATTCTTAAGTGTTTTGGTTTTTATATGAATAATCTTTTACATTTTTACATGAAAATATTCAAATCTAGAACAATATTAAACCTTTAATCCTCACGAATAAACGAAAAGAAATCCTGCATGAAAATATCAAATGGCAAATTTTCCCCATCATTAATCACCTCACAGTTCCAATATTATTTAACAACACATCTTACTTCTTAAGGAAGCTATCCCTGGGCAAGAAATCATTTTTGTGATTCATAACAAGGAACACTGCAGTTTCATTCAGTGATTATTCAGAGATTTGAAACGGTGCTACATAACTTTGTGACAGTGTAATACATGATTCACAGTGTAGAACAAAATATAGAAAAATTTCAGGAAACTTAATTGACTAGAACTGCAGGTGACTTACTATGGTCTTTATTAAAGTCCACCAAACGGCATAATTTTCAGCTGCCTGAATATTCACAATGCAGCAATGTAACTGCTGTAAGGTATGTGCTGGGTGCCAAATGGTCTGAAGCTGCTTGCTGAGTACCTAGGCAAAAATCAAGATCTCCCTAAGTCTACCTCATTTCCCTAGTCTTTTTGGCACAGTTACTATGGCTTCTGGGGCAAAATGATAGGAGGGAATGTGTAGCAGGAAATGGAAAGTGCTCTTAGTGTTCTCATAGTTTGTCTATTCTTTCTTCTCTCTTCAGCAATAGGAAAAGAAGGGAGGCAGGCATTCTTTTGACTTGTAAGAAAGGAATCCCTACATACTTTAAAGGAGCTCCAAAACAAGTTACCAAGAAATTTAATATGTTAAAACTACATCAAAATGGCAACTGTTTCTTTACTTTTGCTTGTTTGTTCATCCTAAATCATAATCTGAAAGCAAAACATGAAGTGAGGATATAATCCTGGTGACAAACATAATTGAGATCAAGAAAATAAGCTGATGAGGTGAGTATTGAAAAACTATAATAAATTACTTGTAGCCTTACCTGGAGGCTTTTGGGTTTTTTTTTTTTATCATTATTTTGCTACTATTAATATAATGATAAATGTTGCAAAATCAAAGCCTTTAAATCCATCATCTCACAAACTGAAGAACTTTCCTATTAATATGAATTACCGGAAGAAAAAATTTTCCTCAATCATTAGGCATTCTAAAGCAAGTCTCAGGTTATCTGCTGCTACAGGACATTTACAAAGTTTCTGTTACAATTAAGTATAAACTGCTCCATAAAATTTATTGCATGCATGATCGTATCTCTTTTATTTCAGCAGATTAAGCTGAAAGCAGTTTTATTCCTCATGTGCCAGATGAGTAAAAATTTGAGTATTGTCTGTTTTAATATTTCAGCTCTCTATAAATTACCTTAAGATATGAAATGGCTCACTCTATTCAATATTGAGCAGCTTGGGCAGAAGGTTTGCTCTGACTTCAACCTTGCTGTCTGCTTCCCCCACGAAGGTTGTTCCTTGCTGCCAAAGGAGCTGTAAATTCCAAAACGCAATCATATTCCACCATCCTAGCCTCCTATATAGAGCCTAACTCCTAAGGTACTTTGTTAAGCACTCTTTATTTCTCAGAACATTCCTGACACTGAAGGAAGATACTGGAAGGCAACTTGAGGATATCATACTCTAGAACACTAAATTTAATTGACATTAAATGATATGGTAGAATAATCTCCATTTCTGACCCTGACATTGTACCAAATTGTGAACTCAACTCCACTGAACATTAGGGATATCATGGTGGTGTCTACAGATAATCAGCAAGATAATGGATGAAATGCGTCATATGATTGGGGAGGACCCTGGGCAAAGAAAACTGTTCTACATTTATCTATTTTACATACTACGCTTTTCAATATTCTTTTAAATATGGTGTTCTATTTGTTTAAAAAATAGTTGGAAAGCCTTTCTAGTGTACAAAGGGTCTTCAGAGAGTTCATGAAAAATGTATATTTTGAAAAAACTATACATGGATTTCAAAGGGTGTTTTTGCACCAGGTGAGCTGCATACTGGCTGGGCTCAATGATCATTTCTGCTCAGGCAGGGTGGCAGGTTGTCTTCCCTGGCTATGAAGTACTGTTGTTTGGAATCAGTTGTTGGGTAGGGCCATGTGCTGGACTTCAAGGCTGAGTGAGGTCTCTAAGGTTGTTGCTCAGTCACACAGGGTGAGCAGGGCCAAAGACTGTGCTCCATATATATGCATGAACTTAAGCTTGCCTCCCAGCTTAGGGTAAACTTAAACAGAACACCGAGGTTTGGTGGAGTCACCACATAGCAGCTGGGGTTGAGTGAGACCCCATACTCCCTCTGCAGGTAATTACTGACGTGTAGTTGCCTCCTGGTCTGGGGAAGACTTAATGCGAACACAGGACCTTGGATTATATCTCTAATGCTAGGGTAGTGTGCATCAGATGCTCCCTCTACAGGTAATCACTGACCTCCAGTTGCCTAGCAGCCACCAAGATCTGCTCACTAGTTACTGTAAGCCCCCCCACACTCTTTTTTTCTAACTGACCCCAGGTAATCTATACCCGCTGGTACTTTCAATGTTGTGGGATGAGAGAAGACTGAATCTCCGTGAAGGGTTCCAGAATTGTTGGGGAAGCTAAATGTCTGCCTCTAACTCACTTTTTTCTCTGTAGAAACTGTGGATTCAGGGAAATTCTCTGAGTAGTATTGTGTGACACCAAGAAAATCATTCCTCTTATCATTGGTTTACAGCTTTTCTTGGTTCTGAAGTCCAAGGGGGTATCTCAGCCTCACACTTGAGTTCTGGGATATTCATGATGGTATTTTTCCCTGTGGATAGTTGCTAGTTGGATTTCTGTGGAGGAAAGGGAAGCCGGAGAACTCCTATTCTGCCATCGTTCTGACATCATTCCTGCCATTATTTTTAAAAGAAATATTTAAATTGTATCTGATTACTTAATAACATAAATGGGATAATACTTATTGGCATATTATTAATGAACTATTTCTCTTGGAATAAAAATAATGGTACAGTAAGCAATCATTAAATAATTTGGTAAAGTCTCATGTATTCAGAGAGATATTTTATAAGAATTGTGCTGTAGATAAGAACAGGTGGCAATAATCAGATTTCCCATCTGCAGATTGTAAAATCATCTACAGGTTGGCTTTCACAAGTATTACAGCCAGTATGTGGAAACCTATCCATCTGCAAATTATGCCAAATGGCCCTTGACCAAATTCAGAGAGCCACGTAGGACCTATGTTCTTTTTGATGTTTTTAAAGTTTAAAGCAGATGACCATGCCATTTGCACAGCAAAATAGGAGAGTGAACAGTATGTGAGCAGAATTTATTTAGTGACTTGATGAGGGGGCCAGTTAATGACATCAGAGAGCTTTTAAATCCCAGATCTTAATAATCAAAATCCTCTACAGATGTGGCCCAGTCAGAAGTAAAGATAAGATTGGCAAGTATCTGTCTTTAACTAGAGTCTGGTATTTCAAATTCTTCTCAGGAAACAAATCTAGAGAATTCCAGATACATATAATTAAGCATTATTATTCTCACATTGGGACAGGATTGTTTTCCAGTATTATCACTGTTTACAGCTGTGCTATATGCTAGCCTGATAATTTGCATTTTGCGTTGGAGTCCTTATGCTTTAGAACTGATCCAAAGTAAAAGGACCTCTATGCTCATCAAAAAAAAGCATATCAATGTTGTATGGCTGCAGCATTCACATTAGTGTTGTCTACCAGCATTGAGGTAATACTGCTGAGTATTTTCTTCCTATAATCATAAAATATGCAATATTATAATCTTTACCTAGTATCTCCTTTCTCATGTATTTGGGATAGAAATATTTTGTGGTCTTATATTGAAAGAAAGAAAAAAGAGAAAGTGAGGAAGTGAAAGAGGATGAGTAAAAAAGGAGGGAAGGAAGGAAGGAAGGGTGTGTAGTGGTCAAGGGAAAGCTTTCCCTTTGCCTTCTAAAGGTTCACCAAAAATGAACTGAAAATAGATAGATTAATAGGAAAAATGGCATACAAATTTATTTAATGTTCATACCATGAGGGAATAGCAGGAGAATGATTACCCAACAACCCATTAGGGTACAGATACTCATAGACCCTTCTTCACAGGGAAGGGGGGAGATTGGGGATGTAGAAAATTCTTTTAAGGGATAGTAAATGATTTTTAAAAAGAATGGGCCGGGCGCAGTGGCTCACGCCTGTAATCCCAGCACTCTGGGGGGGCCGAGGCAGGTGGATCGCTCAGGGTCAGGAGTTCGAGACCAGCCTCTACTGGAGGCAGAGTGAGACCCCGTCTCTACTAAAAATAGAAAGAAATTAGATGGACAACTAAAAATATATAGAAAAAATTAGCCTGGCATGGTGGCGCATGCCTGTAGTCCCAGCTACTCAGGAGGCTGAGACAGTAGGATTGCTTGAGCCCAGGAGTTTGAGGTTGCCGTGAGCTAGGCTGATGCCACGGCACTCTAGCCAGGGCAACAGAGCCACACTCTGTCTCAAAAAAAAAAAAAAAAAAAAAAATGAATGAACCCAGGAGGCTGAAATTGTTACCAAGGCTGGATCAGAAGAACAAGGACAAGTGGTTTGAGGAGAGGGAAAGAGGAGTTTATTAATTCACATGCAGATGAGGAGATTGGCAGACTCCTGTCTCAAAGTACCAACATCCTGTTTCTAAGCAAAAGTACAGAGTTTTTAAAGGTTCTGATTAATCCCATAATCCCATCTTTGGCTAAAACAATCTCATGAGCTATGCTGGGACAATACCCTTAAGCCATTTTCTGTGGTACAAAGAACAAAGGACATTCCCCTGTCCCTCCCAACCACTGGCTTGAGGCAGGGATGTAGCTTTTAGTTCTCAAAAAGGGTGAGGGGGTTTTGAAGAGACAAAAAACATTTTTACACTTTTTCAGGCCATTCTCTTTGTTACAAGATTAACTTGTAAATGATTCTCTGATATTTGAATGAGCCCAAGAGGCAGATATTATCTTATGAAAAAGTCCATCCATCTAGGTGCGGTTGCATTTCTGTCTTTTCTTTGATAGAGAATGAGATTTTTCAGGGAGAGAATAGAAGGGAACTCTGTTCTCTTTGGTGGGTCACATCTTTAAGTAGATAAGAAAATATCAGAGAAAAGCCTCATCCTGTGCATTGGGAGAGACAGAGGGTTGAGAGAGAGGAAGCAGGGAAGGTCAGAGAGATTTCACAACTGCTTCATTAGCTCAGCATTTTAAAAGTATCATATTTTGGGGTATCATTTTCTGAGCCTCATGAAAAGAAAGGAAGGAAGGAGGGAAGGAAGGAGGAAAGAAACAGACACAGGTAGCTCATTTATAAAAGATATTATATGTTCTGAATTGTGTCCTGCCAAAACTCAGATATTGAATCTCTAATACCCAATACCTCAGAATATGACTGTATTTGGAGATAGGGCCTTTAAAGAGGTATCTTGTTAAAATGATACCATTAGGGTGGGTCCTAATCCAACATGACTGGTGTCCTTTTGAGAGGAGGAGATTAGAGAGCTGTAGTGGAAGAAAAATAATTTTCTTTCTACCCTTCTGAGTTCTTAACTGGGACAGACCCCTGTAACAAAAGGCAGATTAACAAAAGAAAAATAACACAAATATATTAACATGCATACCTCATAAATACATAGTAAATACACAAAGAAATTCATAAGTCTCAAAGAGGTGGCTTAGAGTTTAGGCTTATATACCACATCTTCTGTTGAAACAAAAAAAGAAGAATATTGGGGCAGCCAGGAAAAGCATGGTAAACAGGGTAAGGTTTGTTATGCAGATTTAAGTCAGTACATTCTGCTTTGATAAGAGTCTCTAGTGATTCAGAGTCTTCCTTTCTTCCTGGTATAAAGGAGAGAAACACTCTTACAAATGGAGATTTCCTTTATAGATGTAAATTTTCCTTACAAAAGGGTAATTTTTACACTGTTTTCAGAGCTTCTCCTGTGTCTTCAGTTTCTCAAAATAAACAGCTCAAAATGATCCTTTTATGCCAGAAAGGCATATCTTAGGATGGCATATTCTCATCTCCTAAAACACACACAAAGATATCAAGGGCACACGTGCCTGGAGGGACAACCTTTTGTGAAGAGGCAGCAAGAATGCAGCCATCTGCAAGCCAAGGAGAGACCACACAGGAGAATAACTGCCAGCACCTTGATCTCCGCTCCAGCCACCAGAATTGTGAGAAACCAAACTTCTGTTAGAAACCAAATTTGATGTAGCAGCTGAGAACTAAAAGTAAAATCCTAATCCCCCCACTGACCAAACTGACCACCTCTTGGCCAAGCGGATCCCAGAAAAGCCTTAAAAACTAAGTACCTGGCCATGATGGCATGGGAGGCCAGGACATACCTAATTATACCTCCTCCCTTTTGCAGCTTAGCCACAACAAATGACCAACATTAACTTAAAATAGAGATCATAAGACTGGTGTAATGGACTGTTTGTGACAATGAGACATCAAATTATAAACAGGACCTAATTGTCATACCAGGCAAGGCTTAAGTCACATACCGTTATACTTAAAGAATAAACTGTGTTCTAACTGCCATAAAGTTTTTCTTTTTCTCTAGAAGTTAAACAAGCACTGTCTTTGAGAGAAGCAATATTGAAACAATTGTAACTCACTCACTGCCACACTCTGACTCCCGAATTTCCATAAACCATAGTTACAGTTTTCACTGGACAAGAGACTGATTTCAGTAACTTTCTCCTGATAAGAAACCACTCACCATGTGTTAGGTAGATAGTGAAGGATCCCGGGTCTCCCAGGGATGAAAGTGGGTGCCGTTGCCCCCAGTTTTGTCCTGCCCCATCCTAATCCTGCTCTGAGTGACTACCATGCCTGGGGGAGGAGAGAATACCCTGTGAATCTGCCAATCGGAACTTAGTGCACCAGCTGTAAAAGAATACATGGACCAAGCAACATAGGTACCATGGAGTCCAGAAATTGACCTAAAACAACCCACATGCATAGTAATGTCCAATCAAAATGGTTCCATGGTGACGTCTGAGCCACTAGGGAGGTCCCAATCTAGGCACTATAAAACAAGATGCAGACCATACCCAAGTCCTTCTCTTGCCCTTCCTCTTGCTCTTTTCCTGCTGCAACAAGAGGTCTAGTCATCATCTGTGCAGTATGTGTCTCGCTCTGTAAACCTATATCTTGCTCTTGCCCTATAAACCTATCTTGCTCCCGCTCAATAAATTTCACCTCATGCTTTCCTTACTTTAGTGCATCTACTCGTTCTTCAACCATGGGCGAGTCAAGAACTGACAGTTTCACACTGAAACCTGACACATGGACTTATTCTGGCTGGTTCACAGAGGCTGTGCACTTACTGCCTTCATGTCCCTGCTTCACCTTTTGACATATAGGTCCAAATATTAAAGCATTTAAAAATTGTCTACACACCAAAGTGAACATGGGTCATATGTAACATACATGATTATTACTTAGGTTAGGATCCCCTTCATGAATATTTATAGTTCCTTCTGTACCTGTGGAATATGGATGCTTGGCCAATTCATTCAGCATAAATTCCTGTTCTACCCACCCTCCCTCAAAGCACTTGCTTTCTGTTTTTAGCCAGAGTCTGCACTTCCTGCTTACAGATTGTGATCCCCTTCTTAAAAAATAAAGCTCTCCTTTGTAAATTTATAAATTTTGTGACTTTAAGTTGACACATCTCTATCAAACTAATACAGATTTATAAATGTAATATGCTCCAAAACCCCTTTAAAGAGAGGAAAAGTAGTTCTGTTATTGAAGAGGAAGGGCATAGTAGCATTGAAGAAGATCAAAGTTATGCAGAAAATAAATTTATTTATGGGACAATAGGACTAAATTAAAATGACTTCAAAGATTAGAATTAGTTTCTTGAAAATTTTTCTTTCTGTGTCCAGAGCTTTGAGATTACCTAATCATGAGGAATACCCTTCTGACCAATTACAAACTGGATGATGCCTACATGCACAAAAACAAGGTTTGAGGACTCCTTCCAAATTTCCATTTTGGAAAGTAATAAACTGGTTGTTTATTTATTTTATGTTCAATTTAAAATTGAATATGCCTGTGTTATTGAACATACCTATGTCCTATGATAAGATGGAAATAGTCACAAAATATTACATAGGGTTTATGGATGAATAAAACAAATTAAAATTGAATCACTATAAAGTGAATTTGTTGAATTCATATCTTTTACTTGATTAGAATCAAAGTTAAGTTTCAGTTTTAAAAGTTCCCATAATGTAATGTAAAAAAATAAGTTATCAAGAAAACAATAAATTTTTCACAGGAGAAATCGTGCATATTTCACAGCTGTAGTAAATTATAATGGAAGTATAATAAACTAGACATATGTAAAGTATACTGTTTTGGAAAGTGTTGACATATCAATATACCCATGAAACATGAAACCGTAAAGACAAATCAAGATAATGAACAAATGAAAATATTTAATCCCCCTTCTATCCCTTCCCCAGGCAAATACTCATCTGCTCTCTGTCACTAAAGATTAGTTTGGATTTTCTAAAATGAAAATGCACATTATGTGTTTTTTTCTGGCTTGTTTCAAACAGCGTAATTATTTCAAGAGTCATCCTTGCTGTTGTGTAAATTAATAGTTTCTTTTTCTTGTTTTTGAGTACCATTTTATAATAGGAGTATACCACAATTTGTTTATCCAGTCATCTGTAAGCAGACATTTGGGTTGCTTCCAGATTGAGGCTATTAAAAATAAAGCATTCATTGGTATGCAATACCATCCATAATTGTGTTGCTCTTTGTGTGGCTGGCTATGTTTACATTTCTCTTGGATAAACAACTAGGAGAAAAATGACTAGGCCATATATAAGGCACATGTTTAAACATTTAATGAACTATACATGTTTTCCAAAATGATTGTAAAGTTTCACTTTTCTTCTAGCCTTGTATGAGAGTTCCAGTTGTTCTACATTCTCACTAACATTCGGTATGGTCCAAACTTTTAATTTTGGTGATTCTCTTAGGTATGTAGTGGTATTTCATTGTGGTTTTCATTCTAACGACTAATGAAATTGAGTGCCTTTTTACATGCTTATTCAGTATCCATATATTTTCTTTGCTAAAGTATCCGTATAAAACTTTGCCTCATTATTAATTTGGCTATCATTTTATTGAGTTGTAAGTGTTCTTTATATACTATAGAAGACATCCTTTGTCAGATAAATGTTTTGCAAATATTTTCTTCCAGTCAGTGACTTGCTTTTTGCATTAGGTTATTAAGTATTAAATGTCCAATTTCCTTAAGTTTGACATGTGATATCTATGAAATTTCACTTTGACTCTTCCTGTTTTATTTTTATTATGAAGGTACATCCTCATTCTTTCAAATGCACAGCTTGGCTTGTGATTATCTTTTAAATTTTTTTTACAGCAATTTTTGTGAAACCATGGCTAAGTCAAAAATTCGAGTTATTTTCAAATATGAGTTCTGTTGTGGAACCAATGCAGTGCAGACAGCTTGAAATATCAATGAAGCGTTTGGGAAGGATGTGGCTAATGAATATACAGTACACAGATGGTTTCAGAAGTAACATTCTGGTGATTTTAATCTTGAAAATGAGCCATGTGGGTGACCTGAGATCAAGGTGGATAATGAAGCTCTGAAACATGGTGGAAGCAAATCCATCTCAATCTACACATGAATTAGTAGCAAGGATTGACATTACTATTCCAAAAATATTGGACCATTTGAAACCAATCGGCAAGGTAAAGAAGCTGGATAGATGGATTCTGCATGAACTAAATGAGCATCAGAAGAGAAATCATCGAAGCTTGCCTTTCTTTGCTGTCATGACATAAAGGCAAACCATTTCTAAACCATATGGATACGTGTGATGAAAAATGGATTCTTTCTGACAATTGCAAGCATTTAGTACAATGGTTGGATAAAGATGAAGTGTGAAAACACAGTCCAAAACCAAATATTCATCAAGAAAAGCTAATGGTGTCTGTTTGGTGGTCCAGCACTGGTATTATCCACTACAGCTTCATGAAACCTGGTCAATCCATTACAGCAGATGTCTACTGCAACCAATTGGGTGAAATGATGAGGATGCTTGTGATTAAGCACCTGAGATTGGTCAACAGAGACAGACCAATCCTCTTGCAAGACAACACTAGACCACATGTGGCACAAACAATGCTGCTCAAACTGTAGAGACTGAACTTGGAAACTTTGTCATCCACCATATTCACCAGACCTTGCACCAGCTGACTACCACTTCTTCCAGGCTTTGGACCACTTCTTGCAAGGAAAGTATTCAATTCTCAACAAGCTGTGGAAAAGGCCTTTCACAATAGCCACTTGCTCTCTAGGCTTCTTCGCTGCTGGCATAAACAAGATACTGTTAAGATGGCAAAACTGTGTCAATAGTTTAGACACATACTTTGATTAATTGTACTACTTCTTGTTTGAGATATAATAAATTAAACGTTTGATTCGAAATCGGACACTTCATATTTAATGACCTAAATATTTTGTAATAGTGACTTTTTTAAAGAGTATTTTTTTAAAATTTTGATGAAATCCAATTTAGCATTTTGTCTTTTATACTTCATGCTGTTTGTGTCAGCATGAAGTAAGAGAACTTTGTCAAACCCAAGGTCATCAAAATTTTATCCTGTTCTTTCTAAAACATTTATCATTTGAATCTATCATTCATTTTAAGTTAATTTTTGTATATAGCATAAAGTAGAGGTTGGGTGTTTGTTTCTGTTGCTGTGGCTACCTAGCATCATTTGTTGGAAGCTCATCTTTTCCCCCTACTGAGCTGCCTTGACACCTTTGTCAAAAATCAGTTGATTATATATGTGCAGTTTATATGTCTATTTTTGTATCAGTGCAACCCTGACAGAATTAATGTAGCTTTTTAATGTGTTGAAATCAGACAGTGTAAATTCTATAGCTTTGCTCTTCTTTTTTAAAAATTATTTTAGCTATTGTACTATCTTTGCATTCTCATATAAGTTTTAGAATTTCCTAGTTAATTTCTACAACAAAAACTAGTGGAATTTTAAATAGGATTGCTTGAAAACTTCAGATCAACTTAGGGAAAATTGATAAGTTCACAATATTGAATTTTCTAATCCATTAATATGATATATTCTTTATTTATTTAGGTCTTCTATAATGTCTCTAAGCAATGTTTTATAGTTTTCAGCAAGAAGAGTTGCATATATTTTTCAAATTTATCTTTATTTGATGCTTTTGTAAACAGTGTTTTTTAAATTCAATTTCTAATTTTTCAATGCTAGTATATAGAAATACCATGGATTTTTTGTACATTTTCATATCTTGGAAACATGCTACACTCACAAGTTTGTTCTGGTATATTTTTTATGGATTCTTTAGAATTTCTTAGATAATTAAGAATTCTACAAATAAAGACAGTTTCACTTCTTCCTTTCCAATCTGCATGCCTTCTTTTTCTTTTCCTTGCTTTTTTACACTAGTTAGAAAATTCAGTACAATAGTGAAAGGGTGTAGGAAGAAAGAATATCTTTGCCATTGTGTCCATGTCAGAAGTAAATTTTCAATTTTCTACCCAGTAGATATGGTATTAGCTATTGCTTTCCATTTAAGCTCTTTATCGGATTGA